>CAVNYN010281368.1:0-22227 GCA_963692815.1 Nyctanthes arbor-tristis | reverse complement strand
CGACTGTTTCTAATGTTTCATCATCCGGTAAACAGGAGTCCGTCAGAGCTGAGTCTCGGAACTTGATGACCAGGCTCCAGATTGGGTCCACTGAGTCGAAAATCTCTGCTCTTGACTCGCTGCTGGGTCTATTACAGGAAGACGATAAGAACGTACTAATTGCGGTAGCCCAGGGAATCGTGCCTATACTCTTGCGTTTGTTGGATTCAAGTTCGTCATCAGAAATTAAGGAAAGAACGGTCTCTGCAATTGCGAAAATTTCGACGGTTGATTCTAGCAAGCATGTTTTGCTAGCTGAAGGATTAGTCTTGCTCAATAATTTGCTCCGGGTGCTCGAATCCGGAAGCGTTTTTGCAAAAGAGAAGGCATGTATTGCGCTTCAAGCTTTGAGCCATTCAAAGGAAAATGCGAGGGCAGTTGGTTCCAGAGGAGGAATCACGTCTTTACTAGAAATTTGTCAAGCCGGGACACCGAATTCCCAGGCCATGGCAGCAGGAGTGCTGCGAAACTTAGCTGTTTTTCCAGAAGTTAAAGAGCATTTTACAGAGGAAAATGCAGTGGTGATTCTTTTAGCACTGTCTAATTCGGGCACTGCGTTGGCGCAGGAAAATTCAATTGGGTGTTTGTGTAATTTGATCTCGCGGGATGATAACTCAAAGCTGTTTCTTGCTAGGGAAGGTGGAATTGAGTGCCTGAAAAATTTCTGGGACTCTGCTCCCACACCTCGAAATCTTGAGGTTGTCGTGCAGATGGTCTCAATATTGGCCTCTTGCCCATTGATCGCTGATGTCCTTATTGCTAATGGTTTTCTGAATCACATCGCTGGGGTGTTGAATTATGGTATTTTAGGAGTGAGAATTGCAGCTGCAAATGCTTTGTATGATTTGGCTTACAGTGTCAAAATACAGAAAGAACTCAGCAACATGGGATGCATTTCAGTTTTATCAAGAATGTTAGATGGTAAGGCAATTGAAGAGAAAGAGGTTGCTGCCAAAGCGCTGTCGAAGCTCATGGGTTGTGCCGGTAATAGAAGAAAATTTAGGAAGGAGGAGAAGGGGATTGCATGTGCAGTTCAACTCTTGAATCCTTCAGTACTAGATTTGGACAAGAAGTATCCTATATCGATTTTGATATCAATTGGCCATTGTAAGAAATCCCGGAAACAAATGGTGGCAGCCGGTGCTTGTGTTCATTTGCAGAAACTAGTCGAGATGGACATCGAGGGTGCTAAGAAGTTGTATGGCAGTCTAGGCCGCGGCAAACTATGGGGAGTCTTCTCCAGGCCTTGAGTTGAGGAACAGTGGTAAAGATGAATTGAATGCTGTTAATATGGATGTCAATAACATTTCTTTTTATCTGTAATTTTGATTTCATTAGTTTTTACTGTGTTCATACGTAATGTTTAGGATTAATGCGTGGTAGAGAGCAAAAATGAATAGTCTAGTTGATAAGGAAAGTCTGTGTTTCTCTCAGAGTTTTTAATTTCTGGATTTGGTGACCTAACTTGATTAGGAGCTCATGTTTTCCTAACAAATCCCAATAATTATTAATGACAGGTCTTCTTATTAATGAAATTGAACGTCTCTCTCTCTCTCTCTCTCTCTCTCTGTTAATGTGTTTTCACTACATGAGTTCATAACTGATATATACCTCAGAGTTCACCTTGACAGTTTCAGTATATATCTGAATTATCACATGATCACAAAGTACATCATTCTAAGAATGAAATTAGAGCATTCTTTTACTGTCAGGATAACCTGGAGACATGGCAGTACAAGGTTCATGTTTTGAGCCTATTGAGGTAACAACTAACAAACCATTCATGGTAGAACTCTCGACCAGCTTGTGGGAAAGGGCGTCCAATCCATTTAAGCTCACAAAAGCCCTGGCCAACGGAATTTGGATACTCACCCAACTTTGAACTCACAACTGTTCAAAATGGTTTTAGAATGGTTTTCCTAGTAATAATTTTCAGCACTACCCTAGCCGCTAGCCAGTTCCTGTGGCAGGTTAAGTGCTAGTACTGGATTGGGAAGTTAAGTGCAAGAACCGGATAAATGATTTGCCAACTACTTTTGAGAATGGCAAAAACCTATTACAGATTTTCTCCATTGTCATCTCTTGTAGTAGAATTATGGCTCATCAAACCACTTTGATGATATACTGGGCTCAGAGTACCTTATTGAAGGTAGGTGGTAGTACCATTCCTTGTCCCCCAGAATCAGAATAACCCACAGTCCATTATTAGTATGTTTATTATCCCTAAAAGAAATGATTTTCTAACAATATAATGTGAGGATAAGGTATGGATTATCTTCTGTAGTTTAACCTCTAGTAGCTGATTCTGCCATGTCTGAAGTTGGTAGGGTTTCTCCATGTGCATTTGTCTTTTGCATTTTCAAAGCATCATTTTGCTGGTAGTTGCCCAAACAAGATTGATCACACTTGTTGCTGGCTGCTAGGGTAGTTGTGTTGGACTGGTGGAGGATTGCATCTCAAACGAGGGCAATCGTGGCGGCAGGAAAATGCATATGGAGATTGAATGACAATTTTTTGCCTTGTTCGTCTAGCACGGGGAAAGGCTCAACGAGTTCCCAACCTTGTTTGTCAATTATTAGTTGTAGTCAACCCTACTTGGAGTAAACCACTCCTCTGTAAGGCTCATCTCTTTGCAATTCAAGTAGCTGTAGATGGGACCATAGTAACTAGTAAGCAATGATATTTTCAGCGGGTATTGACTCAACTAAAAGATCTTATTTTTGATATATACATCCTATTGTGGGCTAATGTACTGTCATACTATGTACAAAATGGCACAGAAGATGAGAATCAGTTTCACCATGTGCTCTTCCGATCTTGACACTGAAACATTTTATGCACAACTAACTATGTACAAACAAATCAAATTCTGAGATGATCTAACCAGGTAATCTATGGACTGATGTTGAAATACTTGGGATCCAATGGATAGTGATACTCCACTTGTAACTGCATCGTCAAATCAGAGAGATCGGAAGTACTGCATAACATGAGTAAGATAAAGAAGACGATGTATCTATCTATTCGTGTACAATCACCAACTTTTAGGTACATGGCAAAATATGTCAAAAATCTGAGCAGAACACAAGAAGAGCTGTCCATACTCATACAAACTATCAACCTGCCTTGCCAAAATGGCCAGGTATCTAAAACCGAAAGTTGTATCTTCCCCAAAAAAAATTTAACGATTTAACAGAAAGGAAGATAACACAGAATAAACCCTCCATGAACAACCATCTATTGGCATTTTCAGCTTAAGATTGGATCATGCAAGGGCTCAAGTGATTCGGAGGAGCTTACAACCTCTTGACCACATCGACTACCTGTTTCTCACAATGAGCTTGAAAGAAACTTATACACAGACAGTAATTATGGGTGTACGCTAAGGGTGTGTGGATTCATCCTTTGCAGAGAAACACAGGCACAGAAAAGTAATTATGAGTACGCTAAGGATGTGTGGATTCATCTTTTGCAGAGAAACACAGGCACAGAAACAATCAGTTGAGGACATCTTACATAAGTACATAAAAATATCAGAATGTATCTGCTTACCTTTCCCTCATCAGAATCTGAATGGCGCTGTGGGAACACCACCCTCATATCATCATACAGATAGAAGCGTCGTTCTGCTTCACTGTCCAATCCATTCCTTGCTGGCATAGACGTTGGACCAGATTTGGATCTCTGGAATGCTTTCGAATGTTTCTTTGGGTGGGGGCACAAGAAACGGAGATGTAGAGCATATCTCAGAACACGAGAACCTGCAGTATTCTCATTCACCTTTGCAGGGCTACGTACAGATCGGCTTTCATTTCCATCAGATAAAATAAAAGGAACACTGTCTGCTTCACTGGTATTTCTGCATCCGTTACTGTTCAATTCACTAGTTATATCAACTCCACATGTCTCAGTAAATACCTCCCTATCCTGTGGAGAATCTGACCTTTGAAATTTCGGGCAACATTGCACCATTCTTTATATCAGGATCTTTGTGTCCACCTTTATCCATGGCTAAAGTGACTTTCTGGCGCAAAAAAGTCTAAAAGCAGAATGCATGCACAGAGTGTCAATGCAAGATTTTGATGCCTGGTTTAAGCTAGAATAAACTGGAAAAAAAAAAGTATTCACGACGGGTAAAATTAAATATGTAATAAGCAACAAAGGCCAATGATATAATATCATAGTCAGCTTAGTACCAACCAATCATATTTAGGACCAGAGAAAAGATCGTTTAAGATTCCGCTCAATGATAAGGATCCACTTATTAGATGCTCAGTTATCAACCAGAACATGACAGCAGACTAAATTGCAAAACTTTTCAGACCGCAATTTCAGGTATCGACTTTTCTGATCACACAAACACACGCGCACGCGTGTGCACACACACAGAGAGAGAGAGAGAGAGAGAGAGAGAGAGAGAGAGAGAGAGAGAGAGAGAGAGATAAGCAGTCAGGTGTCTATTATGCTAGCTCCAAGATCTTAATATCCTTGCACTAGAAACCAGGAAAGTTGTCGTTTAAATCTTTGGCCACCTGAGAAGCATTTAAGCGCTCCCGTCCTAGTTTCCCAATCTACACATATTGCATTCAACATGTACAACATTACAGCCACTTTTTTTTAATTTTATTTATTTGGGGTCTTTCCAGATACTACTTGCCATGATATGATGTATGTAATTGCAATATGGAAGTCATTTAACAGAAAACGATGGACTAACATTGAACTAAAAAGTTAGTAATCCCTAAAGTCCAGAGGTCCTGAAATCTAACTGCAGGAATTCATAGTGCAGATTTTTCAACTCATCAAACCAACAGCTTATCAATTGAACTAAGGGTGTGCTTGATTGGAAATTATTTCCCATCGAAAATGCCATTTTCCACCCAAATTTTCCTAGGCCAATCAAAACACAGTTTCATTTTCCATGGAAAATACACCCCCACCCCCAAAAAAAAAAAAAGAAAAGGAAGAAGAGTGGAGGCTTTCCTTGAAATCAAGGAAAATGAATTCCCATGAGGGCCAATGGGAAAACATTTTCCATGGAAAATGAATGTCATTTCCTTTTCCACCCTCCAATCAAACACACCCTAAGAGTATTCTATAGCTACATTCACTTTTAAGATCACGTACTCATCCATAATGCCATAATGTTTACTCTCAGTAGTACCAATAATAACCCCCATCAGAAGAAAAGGTCAAATTTCTTGCAATCCATGCTTCCCCAGGAATATAACGAAAAGATGTTAAGAAGAAGACTGCCCTTTTATTTATGTTTATTAATTACTAACCTAATAACATGGATTGTTATCAGTAATGATATTTAGGTTGATATGAAACATTTCAAACTGTGAAATTTTTATTAGAAAGAAAAATAAAATAATGCAAGTTGGCTGCTCAAAAATAACACTGACAAAAAGCACTGAAATAATTTATGAATCTATACTAAATTACCATCAGTCGGCAAGATTTGATTGTATTGATGAAGGGAGCAAATTTTGAAAGGTTCAAAAGCACTGGTAACGTGAAGATTCTTAAATAAATAAGATTGAAATATACCTTGGTACCAACAGGCATGTCACTCAAATCATAGTTACAAAAGAATGTGTGAATGGGTGTTCTCTCTGGATTGCTTAAAACCTGCCAATGCAGATCAGTTATCCACTAGAAAAAGTCATGGCAATCCAAAGAAACTTAATTATCATTGAGAAGCCATACATTTGGCACTTCGAAGCCAAATTATTCCTCATATACACAGATGAATTTGAAGAAAACCTTAATCACAGCCATCAATAGACGCAAACAGCCCCACCCCACCCCTAAAAGCAGAAAAAGAAAAAAGAAAAAAGAGGGAAAGATGATAGGCGATCCGACAATGATGTCAAGCACATTAGTGCCTACCTTGCTCCAACTACATATTGCCATTTTATTTACACCATCAGATGGAAATACCTTTTTAGGCATAAAAATTCAATCCAGCTGCCGTTTCAATTAATTACCATACTGGCAACTGAAGGGCAGGTAGAAGAACTGTTGAAATTTCACTTCAAGAATCACGCAGGCTATTGATGTATTATAACTTCTCTGTCCATTCAGCTATCTAGTTGAATGTGAGGCAACAAATGATCTTACTTGATGCATGCAACACAAGTCAAATATTTGGTTTCTAAAACTAAATCTCAACAATCATTCTCTTATTCCTCTCCCGTAAAGCAATAACCTGTCAACCATCCAAACTGATTAGTTAAGTTTAATAAATGACTGCCTCCATTCCTTGGAATTGTATCGCAAGCTCAGAAAAATATTTATTCTCCGTAAGTATATGATATAAACAGTACGTAAACACGATGTATCCACTATTGTTTCTAAGGGAGCCGAGGTAACACCACAGGTGTTGGAATAGTATGGAATGAGTTACTTGTTGCATTCTGAACTCCGGAATTTGTACAAACACTAAAGCCAAAATAAGAGCATAAACAGGCAACAAGCACCAGGTAAATCAAGATGAGTTGAGCTCAGCTCATTAATCATAACTACGATAGAGAGATGATGGCAAATCATGTATGTGGTGATCCTGGAAGAAATAGAATAACTGCTAGACCCACTCGAGTACATCCCATATTCAGACCAGTAGATAGACACAACCAGAATACCAGCAACTTGATCTCAGAGTACACTCGGTCTTGCATGGTGTTTTGAGATCAAACAAGCTACTGATTCCATATAACCTAATGACCAAATGCTACTGAACAATTGGATCAGCTCTCTCAGTTTATGAGTTTCGTTTAATTTTGCTTATTTTTCATAGAGTATCTGTATCTCTAAATTTGAGATTACTCTCATACTTCACATGTAATAGAAGCAGCGCTTATATAATCCAAGTTTCATTTTGGCATAAAAATTTTCCTCTCTCCACTTACTGTTGATATTTAATTCTTTGAGGTGAGGCTGTATGTCTTTTGGTAATCAATAAGATGGTTAGAGATAAGGACAACGTCCCCATGAATGCTAACGCTTATGAAGGAGCCTAAAATCCTTCTGCCTAGATAATGATGGACTTTGACCCCAAAGAGGGGGGGGGGGTAATAGAATCCAATATAAATATATTATAAATGATTGCACTATACAATCAAATAAAATAAAATAAGTTAAATTGAAGGGACACAGCCACAAAGACACTAATACAAGTGATGCATGATTTTCCTAGAATGTAGGGGCAAGAACATTTAAAGTAAAATTCTTTAAAATTTTAAATTTGTATGTTATTTCTTTAATTTTATATCCTATAGAACAGAGCACATGCCATGTCAAACACTTGTTCGATTAACTTCCCTAAAGTGTCCCTCAAGCATTAGAACTTTAAAAATATATAGAAACAGGATGGAACTGTGTCATTGAATGTCCAGCGCAACAAAATAATTGTTGCGCACAGACATGATGCCCTAGTAGGACGAAATAGAAACAAAGTTTCTGTAGCATTAATGCAAGTGTTTCTTATAATTGTAATAGCAACTTCATGAGCGACACCCATAATGAGAGGTGTACTTGAAGTTTACTTTCTTATGAAGCACCTTTAGAAACAGAAAGAGGTTCCATCCTAATACCGTAAATAAAATTGCAAAACAATAATGTGCTCAAAGAGATAGAGAGAGAGAGAGATTACCAACTGTATGCGCCCTCTCATAGGTACTCGAATACGAGCTTTCTGATCAGAGGAGCCACAGGCACTGAGACTCCTCTTCAGTTTTGGTCCTCTACACTTGTTAGACGGTGAAGGTCCAGCAAGATTTATAGATGAATAGTACAGTAAGTAACTATCACCATCCACACTTGTTACTGCAAATGGAAGTTTCTGTGGATGGGGTGAAAAGTTCCCTCCAGTAATATTCAGAACAGCAAGGAAACCATCGAATTTCTGCATAAAAAGATAAAGATATCATAAAACCCTTTCCTGCACTTGAAAAATGCAATGCATCTCAAATCAAAATACAGCAGACCCTCCACAATTATGTAAGGCAGATTATACCTGGCTGACTATTCCCGAGGCTAATCGACCAGACAAAAGTGACTCCTCAAATGAACCAACCAAGGACCTTTTGACAGATAACCCACTTAGAGTTCGGCCTAACTTTGCACTATTAGTTGCAGTAGTCAAATTTTGTTCTTGGATGGCAGTCATACCTTCAGGAGTGACAGAAAACATTCCGTCATCTTCAACCACCATGCCTGCATGGGCAGGATTCTCGTATCTTTGAGAAGTGAACTTCCTTGGAACAGTTTCTTCAAGAGTCTGTCCCACGTCCATGAAGGTTATACATCTCTTATTTAACTCCTTCTTGGTATCCCAAAGTGTGCCAGAAGTATTCATTCTTCCACAGAATTTTGGACCAAGGGGTGACAGAGACAATGGCGAGGAAGAGGATAAACTCCTTTCACGTGGTATGTCTATTGCCCCATCGTTGGGCCGTATTTTAGCTATTTCTCCACAACATCCAACTTCATGGAATGATGAAAGACCAACCTGAGTTCTAGGCTCATCCTTCAGGAATAAAGGCCCATCGGTGATGATATTTGAGTTTGTCTCATTATGTTCATTTCTTGGACCATTTGTTCCAAGAAAACTAGACGAAGACCAAAATAGAGGATATGGATAGTCCGAGTTGCCTACATTAGCTTTTTTATTCTCCTTCAGACTAATACTATAGCCACCACTTTTTAAGTGGGAATAAGCGGTACTGCCAATGTCTAGATGCTCACCACTTAATTTTTCAGGCAATAGCATGCCATTTAATGGCGACAATAACCGTTTCCTGAACAGTGAACCGGAGGTCTCGGTCACATCAGAAGTAATACTACTGCTAGAGGGTGAACGAATCCCATCTGCTTGATTCTCTCCATTTCGATTATTATGGTTAATTATCGCATTTGATTCAAACCCCACAATCCTGGAAACTGGAGTTTGAAATTTTTTTCCATTCGTTTCTGCAGAATCAATCCTCAGCTTGTGCATGTTGGCTATACCATCCATGTGCAAACTAACAATATCAAGATCCTTCACATGTTCTCTTGAAGACCCATGCATTCGATTGTTCAAGATACCAGTGTGGATTCCACTCATGTCACAGCTGCTCACACCAGAAAGTCGAGCTGGTATTTGCATGAACATGCTCATTGATGTAGCTGTTTCCTCGCCGATCTTGCTGGAGGGGACTTGAGGCAGGCCCATGACTAACTTCAGTATTTTATATTGTTTTATTTCTTTGAGAACCTCCTAAGCTTATTCAAATCATTAAACCACGCTTCTATAAGTAATCTACTAAATGGCACTACAGGGGATAAGACGTGCTTCTGTTTTTCCAATTGGAACATATGCAATCTGGTAGCTGAATAATATCAAGACCATAACTAAAGATAAACCAATGCAGATATCATTGTAGGATTTCAAGGTTTTTAAATAAAATGTCCAGCTGATCTTCACATTTTATAACGGAAAATAGCATCAGCTATATGTGTAATGGAGCCCTTTCCTCCAGTTAAGAGCTCCTTTAGACAACCCAACAGCCAAACTTAATCTTGAAGCAAAACATGGAGCCCAATACGCATTGCGTACACAGAGGTCTGATGAGGAAGACAAGAAAATCATCAACCCACTCCACAGGATATAATCAATCCTGAAAGTAAGGTTGGAGAAAGTCAGTCACAGGGTGGATTCAACTGTTGCATACTTGCATTCTCATTTAAAAAAAAAAAAAAAGAGCATTACAAATACTTCAAGATTCTGAAATTTCTTACCGGGTCAAGAATCCATAAAATAAAACCAACTTCTAATTTTCTATCGGGGGGAAGTCAAAGCAGCCAGATTATAATCGACAGACTTCTGGATAGAACGTAAGATTTCAAAAGCTCTCACACACAAAATTTAAGATCAATAGAGACAATACTAAGCTGCTGAGCCCACCAAATTCCGTTACAGGTGAGCACCAATGTATTGCAATTCCAGAAACGGAAAAAAAGATTTAAAAATTAAGAGCAGAAATCCAGCTGAACATGATCTCAGAAAACTCAAAGTAGATACTCAAAGTAGATCATCTTGACTCCAGATGACCACAGAACCCGTAAATACAGCAAAAGAGCAGAAAAATAATAACTCAGGGGAAAAAAATAAAAGCTAAAAAGAAGGAACAATTCATTTCCTACCGTAATAACTAGCAAGATTCTATACAGGTAATTTCAAATGCATATTATATAACTCAAATGGACCAAATCCAATCATAAAAACCTACAAAAATAATAATGTCAACTCCAATCAAAGCTTATGAATCAACACCGAAAGGTCAAAAAGATGAGCACTTGTGAATGAGAAACATATCAAAAACGCACCTTTCCAGCTTTTCGATATATATAAATCTAAACAGAATTATAAGTACTTTTTCTGTGTGCGTTTCAAGAGGAGATGGGTTTCCTTATCATAGTTTTCTGTTAAAAGATTTATATATTCAGGAAATTGTAGTCAAAATTTGTTACTGTATTCTTCTGGTTTGGTGGCTCTTCGCATTTCTATCTGTTTCTCTCCTTTTCCATTCTTATGCATAATGATGAAAATACGTGCATTTATACGCACATACTTAATAATCAATCCTTGCTTTCAATACATCCCTATAACCTCTATATATTAGGTATAATACGTATATGTGTGTGTATATATATATAAAATAATTATATAATAATATATGGTTAAGGTAAATAAAATAAAATTAATACTTCTCTTCAAAAAAAAAAATTAATACTAATATGTAGTATTTGAATATTCAAACTTGAATTAACTATAAAAGAAAATTAATATTTCACTTTAAATAGTGATATATAAAAATAAAATTAATATTCTAACTATATTTTTAAAAGGAACGTGAGTTATAATTTAAGACATATGAAAAAAGAAAATTAAACTATTTTTGTGAGACGGGGTAGTATTTTGGTTTTAAAATTGAATTAATCATTCTTGAATCATATTCTTATTACTCATTAAAATTATAGTGCGTTTGATACAAAATGATAGAAAAACTATTTTCCAAATTTCATGAAAAAAATTTACTTACGGGGAGGTGAGAATTGTTTTCTAGGGAAGATAGAAAAAATTAAACTTAATAAGATTGTACTATAGAATTTAAATTTTATTTTCAAATCAAAGGCACAAAAGTTGAAATTTATATGGAAAATTGATATTTTTCATGGTAAATTTATGCAATCAAACCTGTAATTTTGGAGAAATGTGTTTATTTGATATGAATAACTGACATGTGTTAGTTGATAAATATAGATTGGTTATTTGTACGCAAATAATGAATTTGAAAACTCACAATCATCAAATCTAATGCATGATTAACAACTAAGTATGCCAAATTTGTTAGATAAGCATGTCTCCTAGAATTATCAGTAAGTGAGTAATATATTTCAAAATACTTTGTCAATTAAAAAATAAGAAAACATTTAATATGTTTCAATGCATTAAGAGCATCTCTAATTGATACAATATTAATGCGCAATATCGGAGAGATAGACGCATGATCTAAATTTCAATGTAGAGAAAAAAAATGAAAAAAGAAAGAAAGAGAAAAGGTAAAAAAGAAGAAAAAACAGAGAAATTGAAATTATGTGTATATCTTTCTCATGTTATGCATATCGCTAGATTGGAGATGCGAAGAAGTTGTTCTACATCAATAAGCAACTCTTTGTTCTACCTGTTTTCTATAAAAACCATGTGATCTCTATTACAAAGACCACCAAGTTATAAAAAGCAAGAACACACTTGTGGGTTCATAAAAGTAGGCTTTTACCTTTTAACAATTGCAATCCCCATAAGGTGATTCCCATAGAAAATTCACTTTGTTCTAAGATCGAAACTTTGTGCTTTGAATTTTCTATTTCCATCTAATCTAATATTCTTAAAAATTCCAAATAATTTTATAGTTGTAAATAGTATAAATGAGTCAACTTAAGAGGTTGATGGTGTGATACGTACTTGTTTGCTCGTTGTTAATCATGTAATAAATTATATTTCGCATAAAATTATATTACTACTGAGTTCCGTATACATGTCATACAAGTTAGGAAGTTTTGTTAAAAACCTCCGAGAGATTTTTGAAACTTTTCCCATTGATATATTAGTTTGAAATTGCTATTGACCAATGAGGATATAAATACTAATGTACAAGTATAAAAAATCTCTGAGAGTTTTTTTTTTTTTCCAAGAAAAATGGACCAAATAATAAATTGTAGAAGCTTTACCACAAAAAAAAAAAAAAAGATAGAAATAATGTGGGCACGAGGTGGGCGGGAGGCAGGGTTGAGGCTCTGAATTTATGACTTTTGTCTGGGCAAATTTGGGTGAGGCACGGCTTTCTCTGTATGTTTGCCTGTGGATCGGCTTCTCATCTTTCTAAGCCACACATGCCATTACGTGTTCCAATTCCTACCAAGAATCGTATTATCCAAGTGTTGAATCCTTATGCAATATTTTTATCCAAGTTTAAACATTTTTTTTATTTGGTCTAATCTTCTAAACAACACGAATCATAAGGAAAAAATGTTTTCATGTAGGGTTCTAGGGAGAGAAATATAGTAAATTGTAGATGTGATCTCCTCTCCAAATAGCGAGAAGATTATAACTGGTTATTGTTGATGGGCTATTATCATATCAACGTCATAATAGTTTAAGTGATAGCATGGTAATAATAGTCCGTCAACTTTCGTGGTATAATAATTCACTACCACGTCGGTACCCTGAGTTACTGTAATGCTGACGTGAACGCCGCATTAGTGATGGGTATTATTTCTCATTTTCATTGGGAGAGGAGATCAATTAATGAGATTTTCTTTATTTATTATTTTACTTTGCTAAACATTTCTTTTCACAATGCATGTTGCTTATATCTCGATATGATTTTAAAATTAATTTGTTTGATGAGATATGCGTTTCTTTGAACTTTGACTAGATCTTGAAAATTAAGTTTTAAAGGGGATATATTTCGAATTTCGATGAATCCATAAGATCGATTTATACAATGCTTGGCCAATTTTTATTAGTTTCGGAAGTTGAGGACATTACTAATGTACGATAGTTGGAAGATGAAACTTTCATTATCTACAAAGTAATTTCACCCTATCTTAAGTTGTGGTGGACAAAAACTTGTTATTTTATATATATATATATATATAGAGAGAGAGAGAGAGAGAGAAAATATGATAGCCTATGATTTAGACACGAAGAGGATATAGAATTAGTTTGCAGGACAACCCCTTGCAATTTTGGCATTTGGAAAAAGATTTGCACGTCAAATACAAATAACTAGCATCAAATGCACGAGAAATATATAGTACATTTATGTGTTTACGTTTACAAGATATACCCTAAATTTAAAATGTCTTTTATTTGTATTTTTTTGGTTTTGTAGATGATAGCTAATAAAATACGATGAAAAGAAAAATTTGTCATTAGTCATCACTTTTAAGACACTAGAATTGAAAATATATATAAGTTGATATACCTTATTTTCTAACGGTTTCTTTTTTCTTTCTTTTTTTTTCTTTGACGAAAATTTAACGGTTTCTTTTATCTTCTACAAAAAACAATATTTTATTTTTATCTAAACAATGCATGAAAATTTCATTATCATTGTTGATGTCATTCAAGAAAACATAACATTTTGCATTTCTTATTTGCCAGCCTGTATTCAATGTATTGAAAGCAAACTTTATAAATAAAGGCTTGGTCAATTTTTGTGTGCCCTAAATAAAGGAAAAAGAATAATGCTACACAACTTATTAGCATTTTTGTGTGTATATATACTTAGTAAAAATATGATTGATCAGGTCAATGGTTTGTTCTTTGCAGTTACTTTTTTAGTTTTTTATTGGATTTTTTGTTTTTTGAAATATATGGTGGAAAAATGAATAGAAATACGAAAAATGTGTATAAAGAGTATGTAATTGGTATAAACATGATTTGTTCCCAACTTTTTAGTTAAAAAAATAAAATAAAAATAACAAGCCAGTAAATATTTAACTTGATTTGACTTATATATCATATAATGGCATGTGAACTGATACTTAGCTATACAGCATTATTGTTACTCAATAGTAAATATGTCACATATTCTTTTTTTTTTTTGACAAACATGTCACATATTCTTATACATTCTTTTCTATTTTTAAAATTATAAAGTGGTGGAATATGTGCGTTATAATCCGGGCCAATGGCCTGGATGTTTTCGTGCTCTGGCTTTTGTGCTTGGTAGGCGGCCCAATAACTAAGCCCAGAACCAACTAAAGTCCAATTTTCATTTTTCTCATTTTTTTATCTTTTCTTTTTTTGGTTTTTTTTTTTTTTTTGGGGGGGGGGTGGTGACTAAACTTCAAATTTTGGTTCAACTGACAATAATGCAAGTTATAAATAAATCAATTGAAAAGTGATAGAATCAACAGATAATAATGCAAGTTAATTAATTAATGATAATAAAAAATGCTCATAACTAAATGCTTTCTATTGTCCCAATCGAACCTTTCTAAATTTAAATTGTCATGCTCTATGATTCATAGTCTTCCATAATGAAACAATAAATTATTATATTTTGACGACACAAGTGTCTTGCTTAATGTAAAATAAACTTATATTGTAGTTGTCAACTATATATAGATAGTAATAGCAATACCTCCTCTTATACAAATGGCATAAAAGCATACCTTCTGGAATGCATCGATTAGATAGGTAATAATTCATGCGATATGCATAAGTTTTTACTTCCCGGGATTTTTTATCGACAAAATTGCAAGTGTCTAGTGCCAATCAAAGGAAACAAAGGAGACTTGTTATTAAGCGGCCCGCAATTGTAAAATCAAATGACTTCTTTGACACTTTATGTGGTTTTTTCTTTATTTTTACAAATAATAAAAAATTCGCGTTGTTCCCTTAGAAAAAATGTGGTACCAATCATTTGTTTTATGTATTAAACGGTCAATATACGTTTGAAAAAAAATAAATAAATAAAATTCGCTAGCATTCCATGCTTTCACGCTAGATCAACAAATAGATCAATGTTGTACCTTACAAGTTGCAACATTAATGTAATGATGATGCACAATATTTCAAAGTGAAGTTCAGGTTGTTAACTTGTGAAAGAGTAATGCCATATTCTTCCACTGTAAAAATGTGAGATTTAATGATTGGTTAAATTAAGTGGGATTATTTATACATTTAATTTCACTTATATTATTTAGCGTCATATTAGTTACTTAAACTAATGTCAAGAACTACTAACAATTCTAAGGAACTTGATCATGTTCTATTTTTTGTGCCTAATTGCTCTCGTGGCGGCCATATAATAAAAGCAGCCCAACATATGTGGGGCTGCTAATGCTCTATTTTTGAAGTCTGATCAAGTTCCTTAGAAAATTTGTTACTATTAATACTACATATCATTATTCTTTGTGAAACCTATTAGAATTTGACTCAAGATATTTTAATAGATTTGCTTCCATAATACGAAAAATAAAGTATTAGTGGTGAAAATTTCACCAGACTTGATGGCTTTTACCTAAACCAAAAAGTAGTAAATTGGGATACTTATAAGCACAATCTGGTTGTAGACAATTGCTCGTCTCATGTAAGTGAATAGATGCATGCCACGTGAATTTGAGATGTGAAGTGCCATAACGAAACTTATCAAATGTGCTAGAAAAATTTTCACTTAAAACAATTCATTTCTAGTGTCAGCTTTAATGGTACCTGTTACTAACACGGAGACATGTCTTGCGGGTTCGAAAGAGAACAATAAGAGACAATATTTGTTAGAATAATGTTATGTAGCACCAGTGGTACTTGACACCAGTCTAGGTGACATTCAACGTGACATTGAATGATAAGTGAAATCAAATGAATACATAAATTACCCATTTAATTCAACTTATTATTTAATACCACCTTGATATGATGTCAAGCACTAGTGGTGCTAAATAGCATTACTCTATTTGTTATTAATTCATTTCATAAGTCGGGCTATACAATTTTAACTAGTGCTTTGCTCTAACATATTGAAACGGAAATATTTAGCATGCAGGTTGTAATATCCCGAAAATTTCTACAAATTAAGGTAAGCAACGAAATTGTTGTTTTAATAACAATATTCAATAATATTATTGTAAGATTGCTTGAATATTGTTATTGAATTGACGCTAAAAAAAGATCTTGGTTGATAATTGACATAAACTAAAGTGTAGTAACTTAATTGACATGAACTAAAGAGCGTGGACTTAATTGAGAGATAATGCAAGGGAAAGGACTTCTTGGGCAATTTCCCGCAAAGTGTGCGACGCCACAACGCTCCACTTGTCACGATGTGATTGACGCCACTTATCACGATGTGATTGACGCCACTTGTCATGATGTGATTGGCGCCACTTGTCACGATGTGATTGACGTAACTCAAAAGTTATTAAAACTAACTAAATCCTAACTATTATATAAGGAAGCTAAGAGTTTCATTTTCTCTTCCAAACCATTTTCCTTTTCTCTCCCAAACCCTAAAATTCGTCAAAAATAGCCATGGGAAGGAGAAAACCAATAAAAACCCGCCAAAATACCTATTTGTCCTTTGAAAAGAGTCCCTTACCATATATGGAAGGATTATAACTTGAAAGATAGCTTTAATTGGGGAATATCAAGGCTTTAAGGATACTTCTTCACGTGGATTATTCGAAGAATATTTGAGGTGGGTAACCTAATACTTTGATTCCTTTTCTACATATATAAAGTTTTGATAAGATAAGTGTGTATTTAATTGATGATTTTAATGAGACAAACATGGATTTGGATGCATTATTATTGAAAGAAAGATTGATTTATTGCATTTGCATCGCTAGTTAATGCTCTACCCGTTTTGAATTGCTTTGTGATAGTATGGCCTTGCTGTGTGTTCTTGGTCATTCTAAATTGTTTCGTACACTATGACCTATTCAATGATCCCGGAATAGGGAAGATTAGTGTCGTGTTTGTTTTGAATTGGAATCTTGGTATCGGTCTACGAGGTTCATTATAGATCCACTTAATTGAATTGATATGAATCTGGCGCATCACGGGTAGTAGTTTAACTAGTAATAGTGCCCTTTTGTGCATTGAAAAGTTTTGTACATGCAATAATTTTATTGGAAATATGTTTTATAAACGAAAGGTGAATCAAAGGATTGTGTTATTCACTGAGTACGTTGTACTCACTCCCTATTTATTACAATTTTTGTAGATAATTGGAGTTATAACAATTGAAAGTTGGGCAAGCTGGATGTTGGATCGTGCTCGCGAATGGGAGTAGAGTTGTGCATGTGGTGTAAACCTGTTCTTGAAACTATCACGAATTTAAGACTTTTACGCACACATCTACAATATATATGTTTTACATCTTATAACATATAAGACAATAGAGAGATATAATCTTTATATTTATTTGAATTCTACTTTTCATTGTAAAAGTTTTCTAATGATTTGGCACATCTTGGTAATCAATGAAATATATCTATCAATATAATTTCTTGTGTTCTATATATTTTCTTGAAAAACCTAGCTTTAATGTTTTTTAAATGATTGACGATTTATTAACTTATGTAATTATCTTTGTCTATTAAACTTTGTAAGATAAGATAAATTGAATTGTTTTGCACGTCCCGTCCCCATTATTTGAATAAAAGCTTCCGCTACAGAATTTATAAATTACCATAAGATATTCAGAAATATTGTAAAGTTAAGGGGGCGTGACAGAATAGTATCAGAGCAACGTTTTAGGGGCACTACATGCATAAACTACTTTGCGCGAGGCATCGACCAACCAGCTTGCTAGTAAGTTAATACTTCCCAACTTATGAATCCTTTGTACATGATAGAATTATGCGAAATTAAAGTCAAACGAAATATATGACCTTTCTGTATATATTATTCAATCTTCTTTATAAATATTTGATCTTGCTAACTCAAGAAAAGCTGAAGAAATGAGACATGTAACATAGTAGATAACAAATGGAATTGATGTATTAAGTTTTGATAACAATTTTATTTGACAACAATATGGGTAAGAATAATGAAATTAAGAAAAATGAAAAGGAAGAATGAAAAGTTATACTTTTGTTTCAAATACTAAAGTTTATCTTAAAAGATATTATATGGTTTCTCTTTGTATTTGATGGTATTTTGGAATCAAAATATTTGCAAAAGACATGGAAAAAAAATTCACTGTGCGGCCACACAGTGATGAACAGTGCTGCAGCACCGGTCGCGGCCACCCGCGGCAAGCATTCAGCGGGCTAGCCGCGACCAACAGAATTTTTTGGCCAGCCGCGGCCACACCGCGCCTAAGGCGGTCACTGGCTGGATATTTTGAACAAATTGCTGTCGAGTCCCTA
This sequence comes from Nyctanthes arbor-tristis, assembly GCA_963692815.1. Taxonomy (NCBI): domain Eukaryota; kingdom Viridiplantae; phylum Streptophyta; class Magnoliopsida; order Lamiales; family Oleaceae; genus Nyctanthes; species Nyctanthes arbor-tristis. Next base: position 3,753 of record CAVNYN010281368.1, on the reverse strand, counting down.
AACTTCTTGATTTTGTCCAGATCAGTCCAAAGTTATAGATTTTTCTAGAAAAATTGCAATTGGGTCTCCAAATTTCATGGTCTCTTCTATATTAGCCCGAAAGACTTATAAAAAGTTTTTTAGCCATAAACACTATGTCTTTCACATAATTACAATTGAAAATTTTTCTTTTGGTCTTTTGCACCCAAATTTAACCTGAATTTCAATATTCTTCTTGCTTGGACTTGATTTTGAATTTGTGCTTTACCCTTGCTATTGACTCTTGAAATTTTTGACCATTCTACATCCAAACTTAGCCTGGCTTTTAATATTTCCTTACTCAAACTTGACTTTTAAATTTTGTGCTAATTTCGTTATTGATTCTTGAAATCTTAACTTTTGACTATGTTATAAAACTGCCAATATGTGCACCAAATTTTGTCACTGAATATAATGGTTGAAAAATTTTTTCATTTTGATCAACTTACTAAAGTACGATTTTTGGCTAATGGAGAAACAAATTGATGTTTATTTTATAAACATTATAAGTCTCATTTATTGAGAATTATCCAAAAGATTTAACGAAAGTACTTGTTAAGAATTTGATTGATAAATTTTGAGCCATGAATTAAACTCATGAACCATCAAGAATTTGCCCATTTAATTGGAATGAATTTACTCAATGAATTGATGAAATTGTTTTGACTAATGAATTGATAGAATTGTTTCGAGTTGCTAGATTACTAGACTAAGTGTTCCTAAAAAAGTAATACCTACAGAAAGTGGTTGAGAACCATGATAAATTTTAATCCTATTTTGATATTTTGATTTAATATTTGGAAAGTAAATGTGGCAAGGACATGGCAAGATGCTTGAATTCAATTTCCCAACTTCGTTCGAATTATTGTTGGACCAGTGATTTTTAATGATTACTAAATACTCTAAGGCAAAACATAAGTTTGCTTAAACTCGAATAAAGAAAGATTGCTCAATATATACCCTTTGATTTGATCAATTGCCTCTCTCGTAGTTATGTCCAATAAATCTTTGCACATCGTTTCAATGTATACTGAAACACTTGCTCTTGTTTTGCCGAATTTGACTTCTTTTGAATGCGATTCGGCCCCTTAAATCATCAAAAATCGCCATCCATCACACGATTCATCGAACTATTGAGAAATTCTTGAAATTACCAATACTTTTCAAATCAAGAAATTTGATTTGCCAAATTTGAATGCTTATTGATTACTCCAAGGAAGTATACAAATATACCTACATTTTGAAGTATGAAATATGGCTCCTTATAATGCCCTTTAATTTGGTCATTGCCTCCTTCATTGTTATATTCTAACAGACCTTTGCATGTTGGTTCAATGTATCTCAAAACACTTTCTTTAAACAATATTCTCAATGTTCTTTAAACCAAGAATTTACCTTACTGAACATGAATTCTTTTTTATACAATTTTCAACCCTTGAATTGTCAAGAAAAAGTTTTTGAAATAATATCTTTTCAATTCTTGCCTAAGAAGGCTATATCTGATCTATTCAGGTAAACTATTTAAGTCACTCAAATATTCTTTTGCTAAACCCAACACTTATTGCCTGAAAATTGTATTTCCTTAAATATGACCTTTTGCTTATAATTGATTGGCATTATTCCTTTTGCTCTATGCATTCTTAACAAACTCATTTCGTTCGATTTGTCAACTATAGTCCTATTGCTTTGCACTTGGACTTGAAAACATTTCTCTTTTATTGGCACTAATGAACCCTTAATTTTGAGATCCTAAATTTTGTTAACCCATCACTTGATCCTAAGCTTTGTTTTGTGTTAATCTCAAAATTAAATCAACCATGAAAATTCCCTTTGATAAGATGAGAAACCGTTAGCAAAGACTTTCCTTTGATATATCGCCATCAGTCCTTTGAAAATTTGAAATTTATTTCTCATTTTATGCTTGTACTCACTCATTATTGATCGTCCTTGATTGTTTATTCAGAATCTTGGAAATCTCCTTTGGGCTTCTCTATCAGTGCCTTCACTTGACTATATGCCTTTGTACAGTACTTTTGATACCATTTGATTAAACTCCTGAAATTGTTTGACCATTACCTATGGGTAATAGTTTCTCTCACAACTTCGAAAAACTCATTGCTTGATAAAGAATTTAATAATTTCGTTCAGATTCCCTTCAGCTTGATTTGAATACAAGGGACATTAACTCTTCTGTAATTCTTGACTATTTGCTATTTTCCTGGCTAAACTTCATCATGCCAATATCCCTATATTTTCATTGCTAATCGAAATACCTTTGGTATATGAATTAATATCAGTACCTTGGAAGGCAATTGAATTTTGGGAGAATTTCTTCTCTCGTTACTTTTGCTCATATTTGATTGTCTACTTGTCATCTCAGAAATTCCGCTTAGTAACCTATTACTTTTATTGCCTTTGCTTTTCACTACATAATTTCATTCCATGACTCTGTACTATTTTGATCGAACCTTTTAGATTGCTTGAATTGTGATCTATCGCCAACGATTCTTTGTACAATCAGGAAATTTTACTTCCTTAACAATGAACTTATGTAAAATTAACTTCCTGTTTCCGTCTGCTTTCCCTCAATCTTATTTAATCTCATATGACATTAACCATTTGGTTCTTTATTGATTGTTACTTTGTTAACTCTTCTTGCCAGCACCCCTCTATTTCATCAAACTTTGAAACCGATTGATTTTCCTTTCTTGCCTTGGTTAGTACTTGAATTTAACTTAAATCTCAAAAATGAAATTTTGAAACAATTATGGAATATTCGCTCGAAAATTGGGAATAAACTTGAAATAATTATGAAAAGCATAAGATTCAAGGAATCAAATTAGTAAATGATCAACTGACAATCCAAACCCGTTCTGAATAAAATTTGCATAAAACTTTGGGTAATTGAAATTTTTAAAATTTTGAGTAATTGCTCAACCCAAATTTTTATTTATGGTATATTTGGGGTTAAGAAGGAACGATAAATTTGATTTTTGAACTTCAATATTGAAGATAAATGGTAAACTCCTGCATGAAAAAAGAGTTAATAACTCGATCACCACGCATGTTCTTGACAATAAAAAGGAATTTGAGTACGCAACAGAAGCCATTCTTTGAAGTGAGGATAATCCGATTGCGTACTATGCTTTTGAAAATAATTACCACCATATTACTTAGTAAATTTCGAGGACGAAATTTATTTAAGGGGGGTGGATTGTAACATCCCGAAAATTTCTACAAATTAAAGTAAGCAACAAAATTGTTGTTTTGAAAGAATTACTTGAATATTATTGTAAGATTGCTTGAATATTGTTATTGAATTGACGCTAAAGGAAGATCTTGGTTGATAATTGACATAAACTAAAGTGTAGTAACTTAATTGATATGAACTAAAGAGCGTGGACTTAATTGAGAGATAATGCAAGGGAAAGGACTTCTTGGGCAATTTCCCGCAAAGTGTGCGATGCCACAACGCTCCACTTGTCACGATGTGATTGGCGCCACTTATCACGATGTGATTGACGCCACTTGTCATGATGTGATTGGCGCCACTTGTCACGATGTGATTGGCGTAACTCAAAAGTTATTAAAACTAACTAAATCCTAACTATTATATAAGGAAGCTAAGAGTTTCATTTTCTCTTCCAAACCATTTTCCTTTTCTCTCCCAAACCCTAAAATTCGTCAAAAATAGCCATGGGAAGGAGAAAACCAATAAAAACCCGCCAAAATACC
>CAVNYN010281366.1:0-67024 GCA_963692815.1 Nyctanthes arbor-tristis | reverse complement strand
GGGGCAGAATGAGCTTCACTTAAGATCTCATTCCTAATGGGCTCATCATTTGGAACGCAAAGTCTTGCTCTAAACATCAAAGCATCATCTGTTGACACTTCAAATCCAATTCTTTTATTAGTTCCGTTATCAGCTCGCATTTTCTCTAGAAATTTGTCACCTTTCTGTGCGAGTATAATACGATTTCTCAGGTCAGGCTTGATTGTTAAGCCTGCTAGCCTACTAGACCCTCGAGTAGCCGAGGTCATCACTTCAATCCACAAGGTCGAGGGTTGTCGAATGATCTCAGGTCAGGCTTGATTGTTTAAATTAAATTTCAAGGTAATTTAAAAGCCAAATCTGAAAATTAGTTTAGCTCATTTCAAGGTCGAGGGTTGTCGAATGAGTATCTAATGTGAACTTATATTCCAAAGTATTAGTTCATGTTTGATTTTATAGGTTCAAATTTATTTTAAGTCCAACATTGAAAATATTTGGTCCAATTTTATGGAATTTATTGAAAGGAAAATCACAAGATTTACTTGCAAACTTAGGTTTGTCGAAAAATACTTGGTATTATTTCAAATTTCAAAAATACTTAATTGTTTTTATAGACAATTCTCGCTCTAGGCCCCAACTTTTCAACTTTATATTAATTTTGTCTTCACTCTTTTTTTTGGGGCCTACTAGGTCCTCAACCTTTTACAATTTATTATCATATTATGTCTCCAATATCATTTTTGGTCCCTAACCTTTCAATTTTCACTCTTAACCCATATAAAAATGACTATTATACCTTGATTCTTTATTTTCATTATATATATCCCAACCTTTCAATTTTTATACCAAATTTCCCCTTTTTTTTCAATGAAAAGCACCCCAACCTTTCATTTTTTGTCGTGTTATACCCCCATTAACACTTCTCTCTCCATTTTGCTACCGTAAATTGTATCTCTCCAACAATAAGTTTTGAAATAGTATCATTATATTATGATGGCAACAAAAAGAAGTGTGGTAGATTTATAGCAGATGGGGCTTAATTTAGGTCGCCCATAAATCATATCCATAAAATTTGTAAGTAGTGAATGAAATTGTATGGATTGCATAATGGATTATAGGAAATGACGGTGATTGTCAGAAATAGAGAGTAAAAGAGCGACATTAGACAAAAAAATTAGAATTACAACATTAGGTCCATTTTCATTTTTGTAAATTGAGAATGAATTTTTTTTTAATGGATGCACGCTAATCCATATCTATTACGTGATCTATGATGCAAAGAAAAATCTGATTTGGTCTATTGCAACGATTCTTAGATAGGCAATTTTTTCTTATTTTTATGCGGATTAGGTATCTGTCAAATTTGGTGTAAATCAAGTTTTTTAGTTATCACTATTTCTAGCGGTTGTCGATGGGGTGAGATGGGCAAGGGTGGGTGAAGTTCTTATTTTATATTAATTTTTATTTTTATTTAAATAATGATGGGTATAATGATAATTTTAATAGAAATTAACAATAATAATTGGAAGGTTGGGGATGGAAGATTTTTTTTCTTTGAAGGAAAATGTATTATTTCTCATTAATGAAATCATCAGAAAATACATCCGCATCTAAAATGAATGAAGCCAACCCGATGCATAGTAAAAGGTCCAAGGGCTACTATAGTATCTAGCTTGTCTAGCCAAAGTGTGCACTACTATATTAGCTAGTCTACTAATATGATGAACATGAATAGTTGAGACGCCTTTCAAAAGTTCCTTACAATCATGGATGATGAGGCCAACACTACTACAGAAAAGTACAATAGGCGTTAGTTATACTGATAAATACATGTCGGTTTTAAAGGCGATGCATACGTCAATGACACATATTGTAAAGGTATATGTGTTGGTTGTTAGTCAACGTCTAAAGATAACAATAGGCGCTGGTTTTTGGATAGATAAAAATAGCGTCAATTCTTGTCCAAAAACTGACGGCTGTTGTGCACAATAGGCATCAGTTGTAAAGGAAGAACCAACTCTAACTTTAGGCGTCTGTTCCTCCTTTCCAACCGATGCCTATTGTTCCCCCTTCCCATTTCTTCTTCTTCTACTCTAACCCCACCTTTAGAGAGCCATCATTTCCAATAATACCATTGTTACTCTTCAAAATTCAAAATCAAAGTTTAAAATTCAAAATCAAAATTCAAAATTCAAATATCTGAATGAGATTCAATTTATAAGGAAATTAACAAAAGAATAATTTAATGAAAACAGAATCAGTTTATCACGGATCTCATTGTCATCTTCTAGTATCACCGACTTAAAAAAAAAGAATCAATTTATCAAGGAAAACATCAAGAACAGTCAATCATCAAGCTGGCTCCTTCTTCGCATAAACTACTGCGTCCTTACCAAACTCTACCGGTTCTTTACTCGCCGCAATCTGGACAGAAAAATCACGGACCGGCCAATCTTTCTCCAATCAACTGTCTTGCCCTTGCCCTTCATCGAAGTTAAAAGCAAAACTCAGAAGGTCGTACTGGAATTTCCCCATTTTGGATTGGGCAGTCGTTTTACTAAACTGGCAGATAAACGTCTTCTATTTTGGACTGGGGACAATCTCCGACCATTCCCTTACCTTCTTCACTAATGTTATTCCCTTCACCCATCAACTTCCAGCACTATCTTGCTTTTTCTCGGGCATTGATACCCTTTCCTAGTTATCGGGTTGTCGTGTCGAAAAGCAAGGGAAGTTCTAATGGCAGCAGGATCTGCAACCAGAGAAACCAAGTTCTTCTGGTTTTATGATCTCCAGTACCCATCTCAATGAAACCCCAAGAAAACAAACAAAAGACCAAATTGAAGAAGCCCTTCTTTTGTGTTTGTGTATATAGACAAACCAACAAATCAAGAAATATCACAAGAACGCAAGAGAAAAAGGCCAAGGATCAAAAGCCGAGATGGTGAGTATGAAAATGGTTACAGAAGAGTCTGTTAAAGTTTTGGGGATATTACTCATTCTATTCTTTTCTCTGCAGACGCCTATGGATTCCCTACGAAGAAAATGAAGAGCGAACAAAGCTCTAGAGAGAGAGAGAGAGGCGTGTATGCAAATTTATAGGGAATGGGACATAGTGCTGCGGTGATTGAATGATTGTCATTGATTTGATCGGTAAACAAATGAAAAATATATCAATTTCTAATGAATAGGCGTCGGTTCCTTTTTACGAACTGACGCCTATTCTATCATACACATCAGTTTCTCAAGGGACCGACGTGTATTACTTACTAATGGGCGTTGGTTGTCAGAAGCCTATTAGTTAAAAAATTTTAAACATCGGTTCTTAAAAAAAAAACTGACGTATATAGTAGTAGCATAAATTTCAAAATTACCACCACGTATTGTTTATGTGTCGTTTTTTCAGAAAGTGATGTTTATTTTCATTTTTTCCCCTAATTTTGTAGTAGTGCAAGCTGCGTGTTATCTTCCTTTTTGGCAAGAGCATCAACCACCCCTTTAGAATCCATCTTGGTCATGACATTAAAGAAGCCACTAGATCAATATCAAACTTCTATTAGTTGCATCTGACACCACTTGAGAGACCCTTCATCACGTAGACTCCAGCCAAAGCCTACGTCCCTTCTTCCCCGAAATTACCCTTATCAATGTTGCATTTCCACCAACCCAAAGGAGGTTTTAGCCAACAATGATTAAGCGATACCCCATGATCATTTAGTTCTTTTAATTGCTGTGCCTCTTTCCAATCATATAGATCGTTAATACTATGAGCCACAGCCATCACATAAGAAGTCATCTGTACCCTCTACAATTTGTTGTTCTGGTATTCCCGAATCAACTATGCAATGGCACAAATAACCCCTAACTTTTCCATACCTCCTTCATGCAACAGATGAAAGAACTACTCTCCAAATTTGAAATTGGAACTCCTCTCTTGAGGACGGAGGATGTTAGTAGGCGCGTAACGCAATTATAAATGAAAGATTAGAGGTTCTAGTGCTCATAAAAGTATGTGGACAAAATTGTATAAAATCAAAAGGTTGGGGTCCTATAATAGAAATAAAGAATTAAGGCTATAATAGTTATTTTGAAAGGGGTTGATGGTGAAAATTGAAAGGTGGGAGGAAATGTAATAGCCTCAGTCCCACATCGCTTGGGTGAAGAAAAAGAGACCAATTTATAAGTTAAGTGATCTACTCTATCTGATATGAGGCCTTTTGGACAAGGACTCAAGAGCAAAACCGTGTGAGCTAGGCTTAAAGCAGACAATATCATGTCAAAGTAGAGCGGGTCATTACAGATGGTATCAGAGACGAACCCAACTGAAAGTGTGGCCAACGAGGATGTTGGACTCCCTTAGGTGGGGTAATTGTGATAGTCTCAATCTCACATCGCTTGAGTGAAGAAAAGGAGACTAGTTTATAAGTGACAAAAAGTGGAGCAGGTTGTTACACAAAAAGTGACATTGTGATATAATAACATAATAAGTAAAAGGTTGGGGGCCTAATAGGCCAAAAAAAGAATGAGACTAAAACTGATACAAAGTCGAAAAGTTGGGAACCTATAGTGAAAATTCTCCTTATTTTTTTATTGAGAGAGTCTTCAAGAGACATGACTTATATGTCTACGTAATGGGACTTCTTTTAATTTATTGACATGCGTAATTATGCCCCACTTGAATTTTAATTTGTTATTTTCTCTCAGCATTTAATGGGCACACATATAATTAATTAGGCATGAAGATTAGAATTGGAAGAACGCCTATAAAATTAATGTTCTAATAAAATTATCTAGCGTTTCTCAATCTATGTAAAATTACCTATCACTCTATCTTTGTGGGACCGAGGTAGTAACAACATATGCCTTAGTTTTAATAAAATCCAAGCCATTTTTATTAATTTTAAATAAATCTCAATCTAGTTAAATAAATTTTGAATTACTAACCAGTCCCAAAGCCATTTTCACTGCTCATTTTTCAAACCAAAGTTAAGATTAGTTAGAAGCCTTATTGGTTACTGAAGTTGTATTTTTATTTCTTTTTCTTATTTCAATTTTTTAATTGAAGTAATGATTGTTTCCCATTGAGTATCCATTTTCACAATTCAATTTATATCCATTCTATAGTCTACAAATGTCAGCCTAGTTAGGGTTGTGGAAAAGAATGTTGGATACCATGTATTGGATTACTATGTACGGATCACAATACATTAAGAAATGTATATCAATGATATACTAATTAAATGCTTACGAATTTAAAAATGTTTGAAATATATATTACAAAGGGTTAATTTCACAAAAGGTCCCCAACCTTTGAGTTAATAATCAGTTGGGTCCTCAACTTTTTTTTACTCTCTTGCGTCCCCAACCTTTTATAAATTCACACGATATGTCGTTTTTGCCTCTTTTCCATCAATTTTTCAAAAAAAAAAAATGATTGTTTTACCCTTAACTTATTTATATTTTAAAAATAAAATATTTAAAAAATTTAAAATAATAAAAAAATAAAAAAATGGGAAACACCTACCCACCCAGCCCTACCCCTACCCTACCCTCTCCATCCCTCTCCCAAGACCGGCCACCAGAAATGGCTACGGGAATGCTGTCATTTCCAGCAGCCAAAAAAGGGGTGATTCAAACATTCTTTGTATTAATAGGCAGACTATAAGATTGATTATTTTCATTTTTTGTAATACCTAATGTGGTGTATATATTGAGCATAGTAGATTAATAAAATATACACAAAATTACTCATATTTTCATTTTTTCACAAAGTATTAGAGCCACACGACTCGTGGCTTTTCTGAAAACTTCTGATGGCGGATCCTAGCCATGAAAATCCCTCTAGGGAATTGACCAATCTTGATCCTCTTCACGAATTCACCACTAGAATGACCGAAGTTTTAAACTAAACACAAACTCTTTTCATTACCACTAAAATTTCTATAGCCCTAGTGACATAAAATTGGATGGTTCGAATTATGCACTCTGGTCCCAAGTTGCCGAGATGTACATCTCTGGCAAAGACAAACTTGGATATATCAATTGTGATTCTCCTCAACCTCCTATGACCAATCCTTCCTTGTGCAAATGGTGTACTGATAATGCAATTGTTAAAGGGTGGCTCATTAATTCTATTGATTCCTTGGTGATTGGAAATTTTATACGGTTCCCTATAACAAAAGAAGTTTGGGATGCAATTGCCACAACCTTCTTTGATGGACTGACAAATCTAAGTGTATGATCTCTGATAGCGTGTGACTCAATTAAGGCAAGGCAGTGGTTCCCTGGAGAAATATTACATTGGACTGCGAGGTCTATGATGTGAAATAGCCCAAATCCCATGGAGTGCCCAGTGGACATTCAACACTTCAATAGACTTATTCAAGAAGAATGAGTTTATACTTTTTTGGATGGCCTTAATGATATAGGCTGGACAAATCAAGGCTGATATTCTTCAATCTAACCCATTCCCTACAGTTGAGTAGGCATATGCTCATGTACAAACAGAGCAATCAGACAACAAGTCATGATTTCTAGTGAGATGGATAGAGTTCTAGGGGTTGTTTTAGCCTCTAAAAAGCTGACATTGGGACCTCCTACTGGGGAAAAAATGACAAGACTCAAATCTCCAACCTGCGTACCAACTGCACTCATTGTAGGAGTCTCAAACACAAAATTGACTAGTGTTTTAAGGTGATTGGATACCCTAATCGGTGGGATGATTACCAAGCAAGAAGGTATTGGGATAAAGCAATATGTAAAGCTATCATTGTTGCAGCAGAACCAAACCTTTCGCTTACACCATCACCTTCAGGAGATCCAGGTACCCCAGGTCTTGTTCTTATTACTACTAATGGGAATAAAAGTGGAGATGATTGGCTCATTGACTCAAAAGCAACTGATCATATGACTTTTGATGTTAAGGATTTCACTGGTACATACTTTCCTCGGTGTACTAAGATTGCTAATGCAAAGGGTGTTACTTCACCAGTGATAGGAGCTGGGACTGTGAATTTATCTCCTTCTCTACAATTATCTAATACATTGCTTGTGCCATCTTTGTCTCATAAGTTGTTATGGCCAAATTACTACAGAATTGGTTGTGTTGTACTAATGTATCCCAACTTTTGTCTTCTTCAGTATATCCTCCCAAAGGAAATCATTGGGCTTGGTACTAAGAGGAGGGGATTATATTATGTTGAAGATATCAATACAAGACATGCGCCTCTTATGAATCATTCTATCAACCATAAAGAAAAAGAGACTTGGATGTGGCATCGACGGTTATGTCATCCTTCCTTTTATTATCTTCAACATGTTTTTCCAGATTTATTTAAATATGTTAATGCTTCTGAGTTCAAATGTGACACATGTATTCTGGCCAAGAGTCATCGAACCACTTAAACATTAAGTATGAATAAAAGTGACACACCTTTTACATTAATTCATTCTGATGTGTGGGTTCCTTCACCTGTCTCAAATTCATCTGGATATCGATGGTTTAGCATATTTGTGAATGACTGCATACGTATGACTTGATTATATTTAGGGAAACATAAGGATTAATTTGCTAGTATTTTTGAAAGCTTCCATGCTACGATTCAAACACAATCTGGAGTAAAAATGAAAATTCTGAGGTCAAATAATGGGGGGTGAATACATCAATCAACAATTCAAGACGTACTTCAGTAAACATGGCCTAATCCATGAAACCCTATGTCTACAAACACCTCAATAGAATGGAATTGCTGAAAGGAAAAACAGACGTATTCTAGAATCTATCTCTATTGTTCCAGAATCTATCCGTAATGCAGAATTTAATATGGGCTCTGGTAATCTAGAATCTAGTAGAAATATGGGCTATGGTAATCTAGAATCTATCTTTGCTGTTCCATAATCTATCTCTCAGACTGCAGACTCTGGTTCTCAAAATCCTAAATCCCCTCACTCCAAAGTACCACTGCCGTTTCACCTGAGGATATTCCTGAGGTAAGTATTCCTCTTTTGCCTATATTTACTGATAACAATTCTTCCGTGGGATATATTTTACCCGCCAGGCACAATCGTGGGAAACCACCAAATAGATACTCTCCAAATATTGAGAAACGGAAGTCCAAGTATCCAACTGCAAATTACGTATTAGGTAAGGGACTTTCTGAGTCCCTTAAGAGATTCACTCATGAGCTTCTTTGTGCCAAATTCCCACTAGTATTGAGGAGGCTTTGACAAACAAGTAATGGACTCGAGCTATTAAGGACGAAATGGAAGCATTAATAAAAAATGACACATAGTCTCTTATTCCCTTGCTAGAAGGGAAAAAGACAGGTGGGTGTAAATGGTTGTTCTCTATCAAACACAAGGCAGATGGATCTTTGGAAAGATACAAGGCGAGGCTCATGGGGAAGGGATATACACAGACATATGGTGTTGATTATCATGATATATTTTCACTAGTGGCTAAATTGAATACAGTTCGTGTCTTATTGTCTCTTGCTGCAAATACGGATTGGCCATTACATCAATTTGATGTGAAGAATGCATTTTTACATGGTGATAGATCGGAAGAAGTGTCTATAGATTTACCCCCTGGATACTTGGCCTCTTCTAAAGTGATTCGCAAATTACAAAGGACACTATATGGATTGAAGCAGTCTCCATGAGCATGGTTTAGGTAGTTTGCACTTACAATGAAAAAATATGGCTTCCAACAAAGTAACTCAGACCATCTTTTCATTTCTTAAAACATCAATCCGGCAAGGTAACTGTCTTAATAATCTATATGGATGACATGATTATCATAGGAGATGACATGGAGGAGATATCTCAACTTCAAAGGCATTTGGAAATGGAATTTGAGATGAAAAATGTTGTTGGACTCAATTTTTTTTGGAATTGAAGTGGCTAGGTCTTGGCATGGTTTGTTTCTCTCTCAACAGAAATACATACTAGATTTACTAGCTGAAGTGGGAATATTGGATTGCAAACTGGTAAACACTCCCATTATTCAGAATCATCAACTTAAAGAAGACTCAAGTCATGTACCACCTGATAAAGGCAGGTACCAGAAATTAGTTGGTAAACTTATTTATCTTTCTCATACTCGACCGGACATTGCATATGCAGTCAGTATTGTGAACTAATTTATCCATTACACGAGTAAGAATCATATGGATGCGGTAACCTAGATACACCGTTATTTGAAGTCATCTCTTGGCAAAGGGCTTATGTTTCGAAGTAATGAAAATGATACCAAGATAGACAGATATATTGATGTAGATTGGGCAGGTAGTGTCACAAAAAGAAGATCACATCGGGATACTTTACGTTTGTGGGTGGAAGTCTAGTAACTTGGAGAAGCAAAAAAAAAAAAAAAAGTGGTCGCATTGTCAAGTGCAGAGGCTAAGTTTAGGAGCATGGCTAAGGGTCTTTGTGAATTATTATGGCTGAAGAACCTATTGACAAAAAAAGGTTTTTCCTTCTGCTGAGATGGATCTATTTTTTGATAATAAATCAGCGATCTCTATTGCTCACAACCCCATCCAACATGGTAGGACAAAACATGTAAAAGTAGATAGACACTTCATTAAAGAAAAGCTTGAGGCTAAAATTGTATGTTTTCCATTAGTGAAATCAGAGGATCAACTAGCTGATATACTCAAAAGGCTGTATCGAGTAAAGAGTTTTACAGTTCACTTGTCAAGTTGTGCATCCAAGACCCGTATGCATCAACGTAAGGGGGAGTGTTGGCGTGAGCTAAAATATAGAATCTATACTGTGAGCTTAAATCATCCAGAATCTATATTCTGGATTCTAGGACTCAGAGTTTCATGATAGACAAGTCAGAATCTTCCTTGTATGAAATGAAGAAGAATATTTACGAGAACAGATCGGAAGATTTGTATATCAAATATTCTGTGTATTAACAGGTTGACACTATAGGATTGATTATTTTCCTTTCTTGTAATACCTACTGTGGTGTATAGTAGATGAATGAAATATACATCCGATCTCTCATATTTTCATATTTTCACATATCTATGAGCACTTTATTTTATTTTTTCACATATTTTCATATTTTATTTATTTTTTCCTCTTACTTTGCTCTCTTGAAGTGTATATATACTATTTTTTTCTTTCTCTTTTCGTTCATTCCTCATCATTTGTTTGGTTATTCTTCTTGTTGATATCAAATTCAGCCTTCGACTCAACAAATAAAATTTGTATTTGCAGGAAATTTATATTAGAATTGGCTTGCGTGGTTAATGTGTAAAGGTAAAGAATGTTTGCAATAAATAGGATAGAGTAAATGTACCAAAGATAAGAAGAATGAGATTTGTTCTGGGATCCCCCTTTTCTCATATCCGTTTACTCTTATTTATAGTGTAAACTTGCCATTTGCATGGCAACAAGGATTGCATGAATTTAACGCTGGGCCCACAAGAATGGTGCAAGGGTCAAATCGGCTGAGATTTCTCTTCACTTTTAACTAACAGCTGCCTAAGGCATGCATGGGATGGGTAACCACCACTTCGCATTTAATGTTGGAGTCTAATAAGTCAAAGTGATAAGATTTTCCATGTGGTTTCCCAAGATTGGGTAACAAGTTTGCTAGGTCATGGAGGTAGATTGGGGAGCTGTAAGCTCGTAGGCGTAGAGGCTAGACGTCCTGAATCCCAGCAACATGTAGGAGAGAGATTCATTGCTTAGATCGCTAGAACGTATTTTCACGTTTTTTGGTCGTTAAGCTGGGTGAGGCTCTCTGGGGCTCATTTCCAAGACCCTACGATTGTTGACCTTGGTTGACCTTTGACCTTCGTTGACATTTGCAACTTGGTGGCGACAAAATGCCCCCTCAAGGCCGCTGTTCTTGCATCTCTAGGTTAGCAGTCTTGACGTTATACTAGCAATCTTCTTCTGAGAGATATTTGCCGCCTGAAGTTGGGCTCTTTGAATTTTGAAACGATTTCTATGGCACACTCTGCCATGTCTCAATCATCTGATGGAATGGCGTGTTCTAAAGATTTAAAGGCAGTGATCATTATTCCTATCGATGCTTCTTCATTTCCCGATATCACACACGCGGCAGCCATCCTTTACCTTCTCATTAGCCTATTTATACCCTTCTCTCCTTATTTTCTTTTCCCTTCGCCTCTGTTTATTCTGTAATCAACTTTTGAAGAGACTTTGGCCGCCTTTTTATTTTTTAGGCTTTGCCTTTTCTTGCCCCAATTTTCAACATAGTTTTTGAAGGCTTCGCGATACACTTAATGTAAAGGTAACTATTTTTTTTCTGTATTTTGGGGAATTTTATGATTGGACTTCTTTGTTAGCTTCTGGAATTCATAGGAACATTGTGAAATAGAGGGTAAAGAGAGCTTTCTTTCAAAGAGAGGTGTAGAAGAAGGATTTGTGGCAGATGTGGAAAGACCTATATATAAGGAGGCGACGCCGCTGGTGTAAGAGCAAATGCCAGAGGTCCAGTTCAAATGGACCAATGATGAGAATGAGGGAGAGGGTGATGAGGAAGAAGTTAGTTCTAGTAGAAGGCCTCTGGTGGCAGTGATTCATGATAAAGACCAGCCATGGGCTTCTAAATATATTCCTTCGAAGGTGATGGAGAGCGACTTGAATGAACAAAGGCAAAACTATCGTGTTCCAAACTGCGTTGCACTCTAGGTCCCTTATGAAGAAGAACGAACTCAATGCCCCCCGAGAAGGTGTGTTGCAGCGAACACAAGGATGTTCGAGGCTGGTTTTCGCGTTCTGCTTCCACGACCTGTTACCGGGCTATTAAATTTTTGGGAGATCTCCCCTTCTCAAATCACTTCTGCGAGCTGAAGGACCATCATTGGGGTCTTCACTCTTTGGCTACGTAAAGGCTGGCGATACCTGAGCCTTGACAACTTTAACTCATATTACGTACCGAGGACCTTGCCATCTGGAAATGGATGGTTTCATATACCCTCACGACCCAAGGCTGGGGCCTTAAGCCTTTGGGGAAACCTGGTGATGGAGGCGTCTAAATCGGGGCCCAACTGGAAAGAAAATTGGTTCTGGGTAGGGGATGAGTGGAGAAGCCCCCTGAGTCCACACGAAGAGGATGTAAACATCCCCACGAGTTATATGAAACCCAATAAGCATGCTCTCAATGAACTTATTCCGACAGCCCGATGAACTGACGTTTAACTATGTTTTCCTTTATTATTAGGTATTGAACGAGGTCAACCGTTAACTCTACCGTTTAACGAGCAAGCAGAGATCATTGCCTAGATTTCCAAACATCATTGTGACATTGCAAAATTGATGAAAGAGGATTTTTTGGTCAGCACCTGTTTGTCTGTTCCCAGGACTAAGCACATTTCTAGGGATTCTAACAACTATAAGCTACTGCTCCCTTCATCAACTTATCATTGGTTTCTTGATGACTCATTTTTTTGTGAGACTTTTGTGACTTGACACTTGGCGCTCTTTTCAGGGAAAAAAATCTCTCCAAGGGCCAAAGGCTGGCCGTTCGTGAAACTGAGAGGGAGAGAGCTGCGTGGGAGAAGAGGAGAGCTGCTCGTGACCAAGCCAATGGAATGAGGAGTGCCACACCACTCACTGAGGCTTTAAGGAGACAGGAGGAGAAGAAAAAGCCAAGGTAGGAGAGGGTTACGGGAAAATAGCTTGTGACTTTTGATGATATGGCCATTTCTGAGCAACCTGATAAACAGCTCTTGGCCATCTGGAAGCCTTCGGCAGACTTGCTCCCGGCAGTTTCCAGGCCTCTTTTGGCCGGTGAGGAAATGAGCTGGCTAGGGGCCACTTGACCTACTGTGTGAGGATCCTTTTCTCCTTGCAAATCCAGCTCCCCTGCCTGAGCTAGAGAAGGTTCATGGAAAAAAACCAAAGGCTAACTCAAGTTTAATTTGGCCAGAAAGCCTTTTTCCGCTAGCATCCTGAAAATGCCCAACGCCGTCACAGACACCATAAACAGCGTGGCACAGAGCTAGTCCAATGGGGGAACTCGTGCAGGCTAGCACGGTGATGTAAGCTCGGTCAGCCATTTTAGAGATACACGCTATGGCCTGTGTAACGGCCCGCTCCACTTTGACATGATATTGTCCACTTTGGGCCTAGTCCGTACGGTTTTGCACTTGAGTTCTCACCCAAAAGGCCTCATGTCAGATGGAGTGAACATCTTAACTTATAAACTGGTCTTTTATTCTTCACCCAAGAGATGTGGGATTGAGGCTATCAAAATCACCCCACCTAAGGGGGCCCAAGATCGGAAGAGCGACACTTCCGGATGGGCTCGTCTATGATACCATCTGTAAAGCCCCGCTCTACTTTGACATGATATTGTCCACTTTGGGCCTAGCCCACACAGTTTTGCTCTTGAGTTCTCACCCAAAAGGCCTCATGTCAGACAGAGTAGATCCCTTAAATTATAAACTGGTCTCCTTTTCTTTACCCAAGCGATGTGGGATTAAGGCTATCAAAGCCTGTGTGGAGCACTTTGTTTGGGAGATGGAGAAGCTCTCCGACCGGACAATTGAGGCCGTCAGGGCCAAGGAAGAGAAGGAATTGGTTCTTAGGGAGAAAGAGCAAGAACTTCATATTTTCAGGGGAGAATTAACTGACTTGCGGATTGATCTAGAAGCCTGGAAGAAGAAATATGATGCTAGCGATGGAGAGGTTGAACTACGAGTTTGCCCTCAGAGAGGCTGAGGGTAGGGCTACTGCCAGTGAACTCGTTGGTTATAATGAGACGGTTGAGTACAAAAGCGCTAATGTCGACCTCTATTACGAGACGGCTAAGGAGATCCTCAGGGAGGTCACAAGAAAGCACCCTGAATGTGACCTGGCATTTCTCAGAGAGCAAATTGCCAAGCTAAAGGAGGGTTGTGGCAATGTGAGCTCCGACGAGGAAGATGAGATCAAGATCATCTCTCAGTTAGAGGCCCCTGTTCCTATCGGAGAGGGTGTAGTTCCAGCATTTAAGAGCCGTACTTAGAAGTTTTTTGTAACCCAGCCCTTTTGCTATCTGTATTCTTAAATGAAGTAAAGAATTTTTCCAATTGTTAGCTCATTTTGTTAAAATAATTTTACTATTTGGTTGTTCCTGTTTAGCGAAGAGCTAGTTCTCGCTTTTGGCTACTGGTGTAAAACCCCACACGAAATCTGGGCCAAGTATTAGGACGCCTTAACAAAAAGTTTGTTTTACCCTCGGGTCGTGTATACGTTAGTGTAAGGAATTGAGGATACATCCAAGTGCGAGCCCATTCGTCCAGTAATTCATTTCGGTTTGCTTCAACCTGAGCTTGTGGGAAGCCTACCTTTATATGTTAGGTCGCATAGCATATACTTTGTCTGAACTTTTGGGCGTGGTGCTTTTTGTTTGGGCACAGAGTTGCGGGCTAAAAGCTCTTTTTGTTTTAGTTTTTATGTAGGTAATACGAAACTTTTTAGACAAGTGATAGGTCGCTGATAAGAAGCCTGTTCTAACCTAGGTTGGGGAACCTTTTATTTGAGTGCTAGGCCGCTGGTTAAAAGCTAGCTCTAACCTTAGTTGCGAAACCTATTACTCGAGTGTTAGGTTGCTGGTTAGAAGATTGTTCTTAACCTTAGTTGTGAAACCTTTTAGGTTGCCAGCAAGAAGCTTGTTCTAACCCTGTTTATAACACCTTTTACTCGAGTGTTAGGTTACTGGTTAGAAGCTCGTTCTAACCTTGATTGCGAAACCTTTTACTCAAGTGTTAAGTTGCTAGTTAGAAGCTTGTTCTAACCTTGTTCGTGAAACCTTTTACTTGAATGTTAGGTTGCTGGTTAGAAGCTTGTTCTAACCTTAATCGTGAAACCTTTTACTCTACTGTTGTGGATTTGCCTCACATTCATACTGTGGCAGGCATTTCATAGGGAAAATAAACATTTTCTCATTTTGAGATATCAACTGTTAATTGGCAAAAGCATGGCTTTGAAATTTTTGGAGCTCGCGTAGGCGTGTGAATGACCTTCTAGTCTACAAAAAATTGGAGACTATACAAAATTCAGAGTTGGCACCCGACATTCGTCATTTTTGCTTTCCAAGGTGTTCTACCTTTCATGGGTGTGTCAACTCTGTGTCTCCGGTGCATTTCTTACTCATCCTCATGCTTTTGACCGCAGTACCAGGGAGTACTTTCCCTTTAAGGACAAGGTAAGGATTTTACCTGGTTCTTCCTTTGTTCGGTCCTTGTCGTTGTTACTTTAGATCGCACATCGATGAGGTCGCTGATCTGGAAGATTGGTTTTCTGCGACTCTTAATGTTTGAGCCCTTCTTAAGGGGGAGCAAGGGCCAAGCTAATCGAACCAGCTAGAAGAGCTTCATTGGGTTATCAACTTTATTCTTTCTATTTTGGGATTGAGTATGTGAACTTCTAACGGGGCGGTTGTGCTCTCAGCATAATCCAAATTGCGCTCTTATACAGCCCGTTGGTCGCCTCACATAATGGCCGTCCTATAGCAGGTAGTAGCAGGTGTGGAATTTCATAACGTAGTGATAGATTGAAGTTGCATGTCCACAATGATGAAATCTGCCATTATCCTTCTTTTGTAAGACCCATCACTTAATTCCACGAGGAGTGCGATCTGACCCTTTGCTTCCACATAATCCCGAATAAAACCCTAGAGTCTAGTCTGGTAGGGACTCAGGCTTTTCTAGTCTATTTTCATCTGTTGGAAAGCTTGCCAGTAGATGATGTTTATGGTGCTCGTGTTGTCCATCAAGGTCTCGTGGATATTAACACCTGAAATTGACAAGATAATGACCAAGGCATCTGTGTGAGGGTGTAACACAATATAGGCATCCTCATTATAGAAGGAGAACAAGCTAGTTCAAGAGACGGAGGGTTGTGCCGTCAGTTGGTGGTAGCAATGCTAGGCTTCTCTCAGAAGACCTCGCCTTTGTCTATTGGAACCTTCCATGCTATGATTTCTACTAACGAGTATGCGGATTTTAGCTGGAGGTTGGTTCCATAGGACTTGGATGTTGAGGTACTCATGGATATGAGCTTGTCGATCTTGCCCTTGGTGATGTACCACGTATTTGCTCAAGTACCCCCATTCGATTAACTTCTCGATCTTCTGCTTGAGGTACCTGCATTCATCCGTGTAATAGCCCATACTCTCATGGTACTTATAGTATTTAGACTAGTCAGTATCCTTTAATGATTTCTTTATCTTTTGGTCTTTTTTATCGTCCTTCAGAGGCTTTAGAGACTTCAAACTTCCTTCAATGGCTTCCTCCGAACTTATGTCACTTTTTGGCTCTCCTCAGAAGTTCACTATTAGTGTTTAGGGGATCGTCGTGCATGGCTCACCAAAAACGGGTGTCCTTATGAAGGCTCAACTTGACAGCTATCAGAAGTAATTCATCTACCACCTTTTCCACAGTCATGGCCTGCCTGTTGAAGCGGTCCCACTAGCTCTTGAGTGGTTTGGCCTTTCCCTATTTGATGGTTCCCACCATCTACTTTGGGGTTGTTCTGGCCTTTGACCCCATGAATTGGAATGTGAAAGAGAGCTGCTCCCAACTGTGCGTAGATCCTGCAGTCGAGTTGCTTTACCAGGTTTGTGCATTCCGTTCTAGAGTAAGGGTGAAGGCCTTACACATGATAGCCCTGGTTGCATTCTGAAGCTCTATCCAAGATACATATCGGTAGAGGTAATCGACTGGGTCGAACTCACCGCAGTAAGTTCTTACCTGAGAGAGTTTTATTTTGGATGGTATAACAGCCTCTTGAATCGTAAGGTCAAAAAGGGACGGCCTTCCCCACATGTCGTCAGCTCCCTTCGCTCTCAACTATCTCCGCTCAACGTCGTTTAGTCGTTTTCTCAGCTCGTCCAACTCATGGATCTACTAAGGGACTGATTGCTAACTTTGAGAGGTTTTTGGAGGAGAGTTTGATGCATGACTATAATGGTGAGTTGTCGTTGGACTTCTCCTCCTCTACATGCTTTTGCCCAGTTGTTGGGGTTCAGGAGACCTTTGTTGTCTAGGTCCTCGCTGCTGATCGGGCCCCAACCTCATGAACAAACTACTTCCGGCCACGTTGCTAGAGGAAACTGGTGTAGCCCGGCTGTGAGGAGCTGGCTGACCAGAGTTTTGTACTGGGGTGAAGCTCAACCTTCTTCTAACAGGTTCTCATAGAGGATTCATTCTTGCTGCTAATGTTTCCGTATTTTCTACACACCAAGAGGGGTCATCATGGAAGGAACCTACCAGTTGTTGTTGGGACGTTGGCGGGTTACTTTCTTGCAACCGCTGCACTTCTTCAGCGAGGGTCTCAGTTTCTACCCTCTAGCCACTAGAGGGTCTCAGTTTTAGTGACCATTGGTGGCTGTGAGGGGCCAACACTGGCTGCTTCTCAGTTCCTTTGAAACCCTGAAGGTAATTGGACGTCACTGCTTCTTGTTTTCTAGCTTCCGGAATGTTTTCCACTCATTTCCTTTCGACGGGAGTTTTTCACACAGTTTTTTGTAGAGTTTCCCATAGACAGCGCCAATTTGTAGATATCAAATTCAGCCTTCTACTCACTAAACAAAATTTGTATTTGCAGGAAATTTATATTTTAATTCGCTTGCATAGTTAATTTGTAAAATTTGTATTCGCGGGAAATTTATATTTGAATTCACTTGCGTAATTATTGCAAAGAATGTTTGCAATAAATGGAAGAGAGTAAATGTACAAAAGACAAGAAGAACGACATTTGGTCTAGGATCCACCTTTTTTCAGCTCCCTTTACTCTTATTTATAGTGTAAACTTGTCATTTACATGGGAACAATGATTGCATGAATTTAATACTGGACCCACAAGAATGAGGCAAGGGTCAAATCGGCTGAGATTTCCCTTTAAGTTTGACTGACTGCTGTCTAAGCCATGCATGGGATGGATAACCACAGCTTCACATTTAATATTGGAGTCCAATCAATCATAAGTGATAAGATTTCCCATATGGGTTCCCAAGGTGCTGTTTAGGTAACAAGTCTGCTACGTTGCGGAGGTAGATTTGAGAGCTGTGAGCTCGTGGGCGTAGAGGCCAGACGTCCTGAATCCCGACAACGTGCAGGAGAGAGATTTGTTGCTTAGGTCGCTAGAATGGATTTTCACATTCTTTGGTCGTCTGGTCGGTAGGTCCTTAAGTTGGGTAAGGCTCTCGAGGGCCCGTTTCCAAGACCCTATTGACCTTGGCTGACCTTTGAGCTTCGTTGACATTTACGACTTGGTGGCCACACTACTTATTTGTAACTTTTAAATCAAAATATGATTAACATTTTTAAATTAGTTATGACTTTTCTATATGTAACTTATTAATTAAACGTGGCGTTTTAATTAAACATGTGACTTTTTCTTATAATGTGAACTTTTTTCTATACATGATTTCCTTCAAATGACCCATATACCACTTTGAATGTGATTTTTTTAATCGAAAAAAGCTACAATTAATATGACATTTTTAATGTTAGAGGTGACTTTTTGTAAGTGTAAAGTTTTTATTAGATGTAACTTTTTAGTTAAATGTGATTTTTTTTTTATAATTTCAATATATGTGACTTTTTTCTTGTACAAGACTTTCTAGGATGACCTAACCTGGGACTTTGAATGTGACATTTTAATATTCAGTGTAATTTTTTAATGTGTTATTTTTTTCATAAAGTATGACCTATTGGTTAAGTGGGATTTTTGAACGTGGGACTTTCAAATTAGATTAGATATATGGCTTTTTCTACACTTTTATGTGACTTTTAAATTAAGTTTCACTTTTTCCTATATGACTATTTAATTGAGCGTGACTTTTGTGTATCAATGTGACTTTGTTTGTGACTTTTTATTTAAGTGTAACATTTTACATATTTGACTTTTTAATTAAATGTAACATTTTATATATGACCTTTTAATTGAATGTGACTTTTTCTTTGTGAGATTTTAAAAGTTTGATTTTCTTATATGTGACTTTTTAGTTTTCTGTAACTTTTTTTATAGGCTAATTGGCACGATATAACCCTAATTTTTCAAACTTGACAATTATAACAATAAAATCTCATCTTTTTGGCATAATCTAACCTTTTTAATTTCAAAAGACAATAATACCCTCCGCATTCTAATTTACTTAAAATTAATATAAAATAAATAAATAAAAATCATGATATTAAATTTTATTATTTTTTTTTGAATCACCATCAACTCCATCTAGTGATAAGAAAAAATACCTAATTTGTCATGAACTTGATATAAGCCCATCGTGAATGAAATAGTGCTTCTAGGAGTCGTAATCCTATAAATGGGATGGACCAAGGGTGCCCTGCCTAACTCAGTCTGTGACAATTCGTTTAACTAAAATGAATAAAAAATGTAAAACAATGAGAACAAGTTTTTAAAATAACAAAGAATATAGTTGTTGATGTCAAATTCAGCTTTTGACTTAACAAACAAGATTTGTAGTCGAGGGAAATTTGTATTTGAATTGATTTGCATAGTTAATGTGTAAAGGCAAAGAATGTTTGCAATAAATAGAAGATAGCAAATGAGGACGATGAAGATACTGAAGATATTTACCATATTTTGATAGGATTTCAGTTATTCTAGGATTCTTAATATTTAGTTATTTATTTATTCTATTTTCTTTCTTGATTGTCAAGTTAGGTGAGTTCGATTTAAATCGTAGTTAGATATTCATTGTAATCATATTGTTTATGAATATTAATAAGAAAACATTGAAGAGTTTCTTCAATTACACCTAAATTATTGATTTGTGAGCGAATCTCTATTTAGAATCCCGTATTAGTATTCTGTTACGCTTCTGCCTGCATCAGTTGGTATCAGAGCCCAGTCTGCGCACCTAAGATAAGTCGAGGAGGACAAATTAGATGATGTGATGCCAAGACTGATACCGAGGATGACAGATGTGAACTAATACAAATCCGCCAATAGCTTGCTGCTTTGGCACACAAGGTGGCCGGATTAGCTAAGCTTTTTAGTGTTGGCCTTGAGGCACAAGGTGGTGATTGTGATGTGTCTATTACGGCTAGGCGAGACTGTTGCGATGGTGGGATTAATCATGAGTCTATCTGTGTAAACGGCTCGAGAAGAAGAATCCGAGGAAAGTTTACTGACGGCCAAGGGGCTACCATTGGTGTTGGGATTGGTGAGCAATCAACGTAAAGAAAGATGATTCAGATTTTTATATGGATATTGAGATAGAATCCAACAAAAATCTTTTAGCTCCAGTTGATCCTAAGTGATCGAGTGTCACTTTAGGTGACGAGTATGATAACCTGCCTATTTTTAACGAAGTGGCTGAATTCCAATATGAAGCTTTGGACTTGAAAGAAAAGGTCAAGGAAAACATAGATAAAGGTGATTACTTGGAGTCTCAAATCAGCAGCTATATGATTGAGATTGAGCATATTAAAAGTGATAGGGTTGATATTATAAAGTTTTTGGATGATATCTCTCTTGAGTAGAATGAAATTTTAACAAGTTATAATATGTATGCGGATCATGAAAATATAGAGCGTAGTGTCATTGGATTAAAAATGATGTAAGATTCAAGGATGGATCTTCTCCAGCAAGGAGAGAATGATGAAGATGCAGATACGGAAGATATTTACCATATTTTGATAGGATTTCAAATATTCTAGGATTCTTAATTTTTAATTATTCATTTATTCTTTTCTTTCTAATTGTCAAGTTAGGTGAGTTCTATTTAAATTGTAGTTAGATATTCATTGTAATCAGATTGTTTACGAATATTAATAAGAAAAGATTGAAGAGTTTCTTCAATTACGCCTAAATTGTTGATTCGTGCATGAATTTCTATTTAAAATCCAGTATTAGTCTTCTATTACGCTTTTGCCGTATTAGTAAATATGCCAAAGACAAGAAGAATGAGATTTTTTGGGTGTTTCCCTTTCTTAGCTTCGTTTTCCTCTATTTATAATGCTGGGCCCATATGAATAACCTATGGGTCACATCAACTGACCATTGGTTTTCAACTAATGACTACTTAAGTCACGTGTGGGGCTGGTGGTCATCACTTTACATTAAATGCTAAAGTCACATTAGCCTTTAGTGATAAGGTCCACCACGTGGGTTCCAAAGCAAGTGCTTGGCTAGCATGCTCGTCAGGTTGTGGTGTTGGGTTGGGGCACTGTGAGCTTGTTAGTGTAGTGCCCTGACGTCCTAAACAGCGAGAACGAAGGGATGGAGATTTGCCTCTGAGGTCGCTAAAATGGGCTCTTTAGATCTTTTGGCCATTTGGTTAGAAGGCCGATAAATTGGAGGAAGCATTTAGAGCCGGCTCCTAAGGCCCTGCAACTGTTGACCATTGTTGACGTTTGACCCTTTGCGACCTGATGGCTACAAAATGCCCTCTCAAGGTCATTGTTTCTGACACTCAGAGTTAGCGGCCTTGAAGTTTCATTAACAATTCCATTCGAACCTTTGCCGCTTGAAATTTGATTCTTTGAATTTTGAAACGACTGAGATGGCCCATTTAGCCACATGTCACTCTTCTAGTTGAATGGTGCGTTCCAGAGAATTAAAGGCAGTAATCATTATGTCACTCTTCTAGTTGAATGGTGCGTTCCAGAGAATTAAAGGCAGTAATCATTAATTTGATATTTACCCTTTCGCTTCCCAAAGCACCACGCAGCCGTTACGCCAAACCCTACCTTATTTATACTCTTTCCCTCGCTCCCATTTTCCCTTCATCTTCTAGTCACTTTGTAAAAGGGCTTTTATCTTCAAGGGATTCTCGCTTTCCAAGGTAATCCTTCTCTGCAATTTCTGGGATTTCTTGGGGTAGCCTTGGGGTAGTGATATGGCGAGTGGAGAAGGGGAGGTCTCCCAAGCGAGCACTAGTCGGCCGGTGAAGAAGTAGAGGAGCTGGGAGTCCAAGTTAGATCGGAAGAGCAGACGTCTGAGGAGGAAGCGGAGGCAAGCTCTGGCGGGCGTCCTCCGTTAGCGGTGGTGTTAGAGAAAGACCTACCGTGGTCAGCCAAGGATATCGCCTTACAGGTGGAGGAAGAGGATTTCGTATCGTTCGTCATCAGTACAGTGTACCTAGTGATATAGCATTGTGGCTTCCTTATGAAGGGGAAAGGGTCCATAATCCTTTGAGGGAGTGTGTGGCTATGAATACGAAGATGTTCCAGGCCTGATTTAGGGTCCCTCTCCCTAGACCTATAACTCAGTTGTTATAGTTTTGGAGGGTTGCTTACTCGCAGATTCCACCAATAGGGTGGAAGACCATAATAGGGGCCTTTACTTTGTGGTCATATAAGGGCTAGGGATTTCCCAGTCCTGACACATGAAGAGGGTACTAGACATAATCTGGTGAAGAGGGTACTAGACTCAGTCCCAGAGTAGAAGGAGAGCTGGTTAGGAAGCAACTGGAGGACCTCGCCGACCCTAGACCATGAGGTACAAACGTGGCAACTAGTTATGCAAATGCTCCTAAGTAGCTATCTAGTGAAATCTTCTTCGAAACTGACGAGCTAATACTTAAAATTTTCTCTCTTTTACTTCAAGAATTGGCAAGCCGCAGTTGATATCTTCGACCTTCAAGGAACGAGCTCAAGAGGTCGCTGGGTTGGAAGCTCAAGCTTGCTACGTTAAGGACTTGACCAACGAGGATACCCTGATTGAGGTCGGTCTCTAGGCACCGAGAGTGGAATGTAGCAATAGCACTCCCAGCAACAGTAAGTTAAAAATGTGTTCTGGATCTATTTTAGTACGTATGGCGTCCTGACACATGCTTTTTTCTTTTTCAAGGCCAAGAAAACCTCCAAAAATAGACCCAAGAAATGAGGTCATTGAAGTAGTTGCCGCTGTCTTGGAGAAGAAAGAGCAGGGAAAGAGACTTCGTGATAAGGCCGCAGGCAAGTGGGTCACAAAAGAGGGCAACCTTCTGGTAGCTGACTTTCCTATCAAGTGACGGCAGGCTGCTCCCTTACTCTCTCCTCCTAACTCTATCCTGACGGATGACCTGTTCCTTCCGTTCAACCAAACCACTGGGCTGTGCTGGAAAAAATGAAGGATAAGAGGCCTAAGGCACTACTAATATTTCAAAAAGGCTGCTCAAGACTATTCCGAAAGGGTTGCCTGGGAATCTCGGCGATCCCATGAGCGATGTGACCAGGAGCTGGTCGAAGAAATGGGAGAAGTATGTGAACTCTATGTCATTTATCGAGATCCTTCAAACAAACACAGCTATGTAAGGTCGTTCGGCTGTCTTGGACCAGTGTATAGAAGCTCTTGTTCGCAAGGTGATCCAGGACACGAAGAAACTGACCAAAGAGGTAGACTTAGCTGCAAAGGCAAAAGAGGATGCCAAGCTGGTGCTGAAGGAAAAGGAGTAGGATTTGGCCGTTTCCAAGGATAAGGCCGCCTTGTTAAGAAATGACCTGGAGGCCTTTAGCAAGAAGATCAAAGAGCTAGAGAGCACACTGGCCACTAAAAGGTAGAATTATGAGCAAGTTCTAAAGAAGGTGGAGAACAGGGCTGCGTTGGAGGAGTTGATTAGTTACAAAGAGGGAGTAGCGAAGTATAAGAGCTTAGAGTAGTATAAGCAAGCTAACATGGGGCTGTACTACGAGACGGCCAAGGGAATTATTGAAGAGGCCATAAAGGCCCAGTCTGACTATGACCTTGCTTTCTTCAAAGAGCAGGTAGCCAAGCTCAAGCACGACTGCGCTATGAGAGCTTGGATGATAAGGATGCCAAGGCTGAAGCTCTTGTAGGTGAAGAGATTGAGGTCATTGCTCCGGAAGACCAGAGCTGAAGCTTCACTTCCCTTTATTTTTGAAATCTACCTATACTTATGAATGAAAAATTTTTTTATACAATGCCTTCAATTCACTACACTTTCCTTTCATTTAAATTGGTTCATCCGAAACTGTACAATGCCTTTGGGCAAATCCACAAATCAAAGTGTTAGGAGGCTTAACCAGAAGCTTGTTTTGGTTTAACTAGAAGCATGTTCTAGTTTCAGTCGCATAACCCATTATCACAAGTGTTAGGTTGCTAGTCGAGGGCTTGTCTTGACTTTGATCGCATAACTATTAACTTGGACGTAAGGTTGTTGACTAAAAGCCTGTTTTGGTTATTTCTCCTACCAATAAGTCAAATATATCTTAGACAAGTGTTTGGTCACTGTCAAGAAGCTTGTTCCTACCTTGGTCGCTTTAACGTTTACTTAGTCGTAAGATTTATAATATTTGAGTCATAAAGAAGCGAGGGTATGATGCTTTAAAGGGTATGATGCTTTAAACGAGCTAAACAAATATTCATGAATTATTTGATGTGGAAATCCATGGGACTGTGAAAGCAATCTAATATATTGAGTATGGCCTATCAATTCAAGGCGTAAGGTTTTTAGAGTTGATACCCGGCTATTAGTAGTATTTTTTCAAGCGTTCTGCGTTCCAAGGGTACATCAAGTCATTCTCTTGCATGTCCTTGAGCTGGTAAGTCCTGTTTAGCAGTTTTCACTTGGCTCGATAAGGATTTTCCCAATTGGGCTCCAGGGTTCCTGAGGTTAGTTCTTTAGCGGAGAGGAATACTTTGTGCAAGACTGGGTCTCCAACTTCGAAATGGCATACTTTAACCTTGGTGCTGTAGAACCTGGCACACTTCTGTTTATAAGCTATATTTCTAATTTCAGCCAACTCTCTTTTTTCAGTAGTGAGTTTGAGCTCGTTGACAAGGCACTTATCATTTTCCATTTCGTTGAAATGTGCTACCCTGGAGGTATGGACATCTAACTCGATGGAGACCATTGCTTCAGCTATGTTTGTGAGAGACGAAGGTGTTTCACCAGTTAAGGTTTGGTAGGTCGTTCGATAGGACCATAAAACTGTAGGGAGCTTTTCAGATCAGCTTTTCTTTAGGGCCTCCAAACACATTTTTAGCTTCTGTTTGATAATTTTATTGATAGCCTCAACTTGTCTATTAGCCTGCGAATGATGTGGTATGGTGTAGAAGTTCTTTATGCCTAACTCTTCACAAAATGATCTAAATCTCGTATTGTCAAATTGTTTATCGTTGTCCATGACTATGGAATTCGGGACCCCAAATCTGCATACAATTAATTTCCAGATGAAGCTCGTCGTTTTCTATTCTTTAGTGGCCCAGGCTTTGGCTTCAACCCATTTTGTAAAATAGTCAACCATAACGATAGCGAACTGATTTCCCCCTTTTCCTTTCAAGAGAGGGCCAATGAGATTTACCCCCAACTTGGTAAAAGACCATGGTCCTATGACTAGGTTAGCTCTTCTGGTGAGATCGGAAGTGAGGGGGCGAACCTTTGGCATTTATCGCAAGCTTTGGTGAAGTTGATTGCGTCTTTCCTGACTTTAGGCCAAAAATATCCTTGCCTTAGGATTTTGTGTGCTAGGGCTTGTCTGCCTGAGTGGTTGCCGAAAACTCTAGAATATACTTTTTCTAGTATGGCTCGTGCTTTCGTAGGTATAAGACATTTTAGCAGTGGTCCGGTGAAGCTTCTTTTGTATAGTTTCCATCAATGAGCGAGAATCTGGCAGCCTGGTGTCTGAACTTCCTGGCCTCCATGCTTGGGTGGGCCGCTCCCTCCTTTAGGAACTGGATGACCGGGTCCATCCAATTGCTTGTTTGATTTAACTCTGCTATCACCATTCCTCCTTTGTCGATCAATGAGGTCGCTAGCTCAGTAATCGGGATGCTTTGGGGCTCGCTTGCTCCCTTAATGGTTGCAAGCTTTACTAAAGCATCTGCATGACTATTTTAGCTCGAGGGATTTGCTTGATTTCAAAGTGATCTAGAGCCCCCAGTTCTTCCCGTAGTCTGTTCTGGTATTGGGAGAGCTTTTCCCCTCTCATACCTTGTAAACCCCATTTTTTTGGTATATTACGAGTTGGGAGTCACTCTTGATGATCAATCTTTTGACGCCTATTGATTTCGCCATGTGAGTTTGGCTACAAAGTCAGCCAGGGCTTGGCCTTTGATGGCCGTCCTTGGCTTGTAGTTAATATCGTATTGACTGAGTTCAATAGACCATCTGACCAAGCGACCTGAGAGGTCAGGTTTTTAAAGGACCTATCTTAGGGGTGCTGGTTAAGACATTAATCGTGTGCTCAAGGAAGTAGGGCCTGAGTCTCTTCGAGGCGATCACGAGAGCGTATGCAAGCTTTTGTACAGGCAGATATCTGAGCTCTGCGTCATGTAAAGCATGGCTCACATAGTAAACTGGGAGTTGGGCTGCTCTTTCTATTCAGACCAAGACCGCATTGATTGAGGATTTTGAGACGGCCAAATACAAGGGCAGGGTCTCTCTTATCAACGGTTTAAACAGCAGTGGAGGAGAGGGAAGGCGCTCTTTTAGCTTTGTGAAGGCAACCTGAGATTCCTCTGTCCATGCGAATTCCTTTGATCTTTTAATGGCCTCAAAGAAAGACTTGCACTTGTCCGTTGATCATGACACAAAGTGATTTAGCACGGCAATTCACCTCGTTAGGTGTTGAACCTCCTTTACTGACTTTCTCCATGTTTGCTTTGATTTCCCTCTGTTAACTATGTATCCTAAAAATTTTCCTGATGCCACTCTGAAAGAGCATTTCTTTGGATTGAGCTTCATATTGTAGCTTCTTAAGACTTAAAACATTTTGGATAGGTAACATTTTGGAGAGGTCCTCAATGAGCTGCTCAACGTGAAGGCTTTTAATGAGCATGTCATCGATGTAGATCTTCCATGGTCTTTCTGAGCTGACTCTTGAACATGGAATTTACCAATCTCTGGTAAATTGCCCAGGTATTTTTTTAATCCAAACGGAATTATCTTGTAGTAATAGAGTCCTCTCTTTGTTATAAATAATGTGAGCTCCTTGTCTCCTGGGTGCATGGGAGATTTGATGATAATCGAAATAAGCATCCATGAAACTTAACAGCTCGTGTCCGGTAGTGGCATTAGCCATTTGGTTGATTCTGGAGTAGAGGAAAGCTATCCTTGGGACAAGCTTTGTTCAAATCTATGAAGTCAATGTAAATTCTCCAGGCGTCGTTACTCTTCTTAACTAACACGGGATTGGCCTCTCTTACAAATTTATTTCCAAGTTGTTTGTCCACCTTCTTGGCCAAGGTCTCATATCTTTCACTACTGAGGGGTCATCTTTTTTTCTTTACGGGCTTGGCCACAGGGTCGACGTTGAGTTTATGGCAGGCGTGTTTGGGGTCAATGCCCTTGATGTTCTCATGGACCCATGCAAAGATATCTAGGTAATGTTTTAGGAATTGAACAAATCGGTTAGCTCATCTCTTGGGCAAGCTTGTGCCCTGGAATTACCAATCCTTGGATCCAGGATGTAAATATCCAACAGACGTTTTGTGTGAGTGACATACTCCTAGTTGAAATCTGGCGACGTAGGTTGATCGCCTCGTATGGTCACAATTCCTTGAGTGGTGGGAAACTCCATGATATAATGAAATACCAAGGTTGTGGCTTTAAGCTCGTACAAGATTGGTCGCCCGAGTATGGTGTTGTAGCTTAAATGTGTGTCTACAATAAGAAAGTCCTCCAAAATTTTCCTTTAACATGGATCGTTCCCTAATTTGACAAGGAGTATGAAACCTTTACATGGTCTCCAATGAAACCTTGAAGGCTGATGTCATAGGGCCGTATATCCTCAGGATCCATCTTCATCTGTTGGTAAGCTTCGCAAAAGATAATGTTTGCAGTGCTGCCGTTATCGACTGGGGTCTTCTGAATTTCGACCCCTGACACCGGTATGGTAATGACCAAGGCACTCACATGGCGGTTTAGCTAGTTGCTGACATCCTGGCGGTGAGGGGAGAAAGAACTTGCTTAAGAGGAAGGGAATATGTTTCTCGAGCGAGTGATAAAAGATCTGAGCTTTATGCACGAGACCTCGCCTCTGTCTTCTAGAACAGTCCCTGCCAAGG
The DNA here is from genome assembly GCA_963692815.1 of Nyctanthes arbor-tristis. Taxonomy (NCBI): domain Eukaryota; kingdom Viridiplantae; phylum Streptophyta; class Magnoliopsida; order Lamiales; family Oleaceae; genus Nyctanthes; species Nyctanthes arbor-tristis. Next base: position 39,088 of record CAVNYN010281366.1, on the reverse strand, counting down.
TCTTCGCTGCTGAGGAAGCAGATCTGGGCAGGAGGCCGGTTCTTAGGAGGCCAAGTTTCAAGGTTTGCTAGGGGACGAGCTTGTCGTTCCAGCCCTTGGTGATCTGCCATGAAGTCGCCCAAGTATCCCTATCCAATCAACCATTCGATCTCTCGCTTTAGGTGCCTACAATCATTTCTGTCGTACCTACAGCCTTGTGACCCTACAGTGTTTGGACTGGTCCTCACTTTTGGAAATGAGTGGAAGACTCTCTGGCTGCCAAAGAACAATAAGCAATGTTGTCTGATTACCTCCTAAGTTTTAAAGAAACTGATGCGTAGTTGGTGCCGGTCCCTCGCGGTGACCAGCGGCCGCAGAAAATGAGACTCTCCGATAGCAAGTGGAAGCCTTCGCCGAAGAAGTTATACTATTTCATTCAAAAATATCAAATTAATTATTTCTACTTAATTGAAAATTAAGTCACATACAGAAAAGACTAAATAATAAAACAATGTACAATGAAGCAGGATAAAATTAATAAAAGTAGTAAGCACGTGCGATGCATGTCTTATATAAAACAATGTACAATGAAGCATACAATTTTTTCCATTTTTAGTTTGAAATGGTGATTTAGTTTAAGCCTGAACTTTGAATTTTTATGCAAAAAAAGAACAGCCCAAAATTGTTTAAATTATAGCATAAATCAATAACAATGAGATAAATTCATTATTCCTACAAATAGACATTGATGTCAAATCTGAGCAGAAATCCACAGTTTAAAAAAAATTTAAAAATTCAAATATGATTATGTAGCTACCAGTTCGCTATGTCAGCGAAGGTCAATGGTCACAGGATCTTAGAAACTGGCCCCAAGCACCTCATCTAATTTGGCGACCTAATGACCTGACGACTAAAAGATCTTAAGATCTGATTTGGTGACCCAATGAGTGAATCACTGCTCCCATAGCCCATAGTTCAGGTCGGTGGGGCCGCTACACCCCTCGTCTCCCAGTGCCTCGACTTGGAGCCGTGCCCTAGCGAGGAGGCCAGCTAAGTAGTAGCTTAAGAATCTACGTGTGAAACCTTATCACTTGTGGCTGATGGGACTTCAACACTAAATGCAAATATTCACAAAGCTTTTATATTTATTGCTCATATTGATTATAATACGAAAAGGATGAGTTGAGTAATGACTAAACAACCTCGAGCAGAAACAATCCCAAAGAAAGGAAGCTGACGACCTACGGGGGAGGCCCTATCCTTTTAACCCCTCTTTTCTTGAGGCCTCATGCTGTAAAAAATGAAACTCCCTCAAATAAGGACTTACTGCGGTGAAACGGATCCAATCGCTCATCTCTACTGACATGTGTTTTGGACGGAGCTCCAGAATGTGACATGAGGTATCATGTGTAAAGCCTTCATTCTTACTTTGGAGGGGAACATGCAGACTTGGTATGCCAATCTGGCCCCAGGATCTGTTCAGAGCTGGGAGTAGCTATCGTCTGAGTTTGCATCCTAGCTTATGGAGTCTAAGGCTAGAGCCACCCCCAAGGAGATCTTGGGAGTCGTCAAACAAGAAAATTTTGAACCACTCAATGGCTACATAGACCGCTTCAACAGAAAGGTGGTGATGATGGAAAAGGTAGGAGACAAGTTGCTTTTGATAACGGTCAAGTTAGGTCTTTACTAAGATACCCGTTTTTGAGCATGAAGACCCACCAAGCACTTATAAGGATCTTTTAACGAGAGCTGAAAAGCATATAAATGCAGAGAAGGCCATCGAAGGGAGTTCAAGATCTGAGAAAACCACCTAAGGATGTGAATAAAGACCAAAAGATCAAGAAGGATCTGTGAAGAAACGAGAAGCCCTCCAGCTCCTCTAGGCCCTTCACCAAGCTCAATGCTTCTGTAAAGCATATCTTTAATGTCCTTCAGAATGATCCAATTTTGCCCAAGGCAAGGCCCATAAAGAAGTCGCTAAAGGACACGGACCAATCCAAATGTTAGAAGTACCACAGAAGTATAGGTCACGACACAGACGAATGTAGGCATATCAAATAGGAGATCGAGAAGCTAATCAAACATGCATACCCGAATGAATACATAGTGAATCACCAAGGACAGGACATACAAGCTCGTCCCCATATAGGCCTCAACGCCCAAGTCCCATGGAACCAACCTCCAGTCGAAATCCATGTATTCATCGGTGGAAACCACCACATGGAGGGTTCCAAGAGACAGAGGCGAGGTCTCATGAGAGAAGCCAAAACTGCTACCACTTGCTCATGGCACAACCCTCATTACTCGAACCAACTCTGTCTCCTTTTGCAATAAAGATGCCTACAGCGTGTTGCATCCTCCACATGGACGCTCTGGTCATTACTATGTCAGTTTCAGGAGTTAAAATTCATAAGACCTTGGCGGATAACGACAACATCATAAATATTATCTATTGGAGAACTTTCCAACAAATGATGATAGACAAGAAGAATCTAAAGCCTTATGAACCAGGCTTCAGGGCTACAATAGGGATTATGTAGAGGCTAAGGGTCAGATCACGCTTCTTGCAGAACTAGGAGAAAACTCCTACAAAAGAAGCATTATGGTGGACTTTGTTATCGTGGACGTACCTTCAAATCACAACGCCATTTTGGGATACCCAATCCTGTACGAGCTCAGGGCACGACCTCTGTATACTACTATGTTAAAAAGTTCCCCACCTATTATGCAAAGGCCATCGTATGGGGTGAACAACAGGACGAGATCAGTGAAAAAGGATTAGCTCTTGATTGCAAAGCCACCGCCTCGCGAGGTAGGCTCAAGCCCTTTTCTCACAATCAACACAAAATCTAAGGGCTTCACATCTATGAAGGAGTTTCGGGTCACCTACACAGCGACAAAAGCTCATCTCTCCTTCTTCGTACTAATAACTAAGCCGTTCCAAAGAAAGTATCCCTTCTTATACTTAACCGTCTCCACATCCCCAATCAACGAGGTCTTGGTCAAAATGAAGGGGACAACACAAACTCTGAGTAATTTGATGAGTCATGCCCTGTATGACACAAAACTCAGATGCCTGACCATAGAAGAACTCGCACATGCTCTAATGATTATCTTGAACAAGCACGGCCCTCGCTTCCCCGAGTGCGCCAAGGATGACTTGAGTGGCACCCTTTTTGGACAAGTACCTCAGGTGCCTGACCTATTACGTCGCCCTGCCAACTTACATAGTGAGCCCAATGGTATTTTTATAAAAGAATCAGCGACCTCACTAATGAGCAAAATGGGAGAAGCAACAGCGGAGACTAACCAAACGAGCAACTGGATAAATACCGTCATCTAGTTCCTAAAGTGGGAGTATCCCTCCAGGCGTGGAGGTAAAAGAGCCTAGACATAAAGCTACCAGACAGGTTACGCTAAATGAGAAATAAATTCGAGATAGAGTTGACGCACTAGTGGGATGTTGAACACTTGGAAAAGAAAGAATTAATAGCCGGGTATCAACTCTAAATTTTTGTACTATCCCGATTTTTTGTATTGTAACTATTAGATCACGGCTGATAAATTAACATGCCTATGCGAGCTTGAGATTTCCAAAGCCATGAGTTTGCTGCCTAATAGTTAGCGATATCTTGAATGATAAATGTTTATTTGCCCTATGAAACATCTCCATCAATATGAACACAAGGCGAATCTATAATAGTCGAGTAAAGGCAAAGTGACTAAGGTTGGAATAAGCTTCTGACCAGTGACCTAACACTAGCCTAAAAAGATTCGCCTTACTGGCTCAAAATCACGACTAAAACAAGCTTTTAGTCAGCAACCCCACACATAAGTAAAGGGTTCTTTGATCTAAGCTAGGAAAAGCTCCTTGCTAGTGACCTATCATTTGCAGATAAACTTACAAACCCTTAACCAATTATACCAATGTGTACGCTACCTGAAACTAGAACAAGCTTCTTGTTAAAATGTCCAAACACTTGGTTTAGTAAATTCATTTGAGGCTTCGTATAATTAGGCATAAGCAAGGAGGAGCTCATCGCTAAACAAGAATAACCAACAACAAGTTATTTTAGCATAAAATAAAAATAAGTTGATAGTTCGGGAAATTTTATTTCATTCATAAGAAAAATATAGGTAATAAAAGGAACAGTATTGCAAAAGCCCACAGCATGGCCCTCAGAAGACGAGACCAGGTTTTCTCTAGCTGGAGCTGTGGCCTCAACCTTTGCAATAGGAGTAGAAGCCTCTGCATGCTCCTCATCTGGAATGAAAGCCCTAACTTCTTCCTTAGTAAGAGTTGGCACTCTGCTCCCGCTCCAGTAAGGATGAAGTTCCAACTGACATATGATTTTAACCTCCTCCTCTTTCTCGTCAGAGCTTTCGCAGCTACATTCCTCCTTCAGGTTGGCAATCTGCTCTTTGAGGAAGGACAGATCGCACTTAGGGCATCTCTTAGTGACGTTTTAGAAAATCCTTTTCACCATCTTATAGTAAAGATCGATGATGGCACTTTGGTATTCCTCAGAGGCCTTGTACCTCTCAACTGCCTCCATGTGCCCAATGAGCTCGCTGGAAAAAGCCCGGCTATTAGCTTCCTTCACGGCCTCTTTGTGGCTCGGCCTCTCTATCGCCAACTGAGTCTTCCGATCTCTCGCTTTTCTTTTTCCAGACCTCTAGCTCACTCCTAAGGTCAGTAGATTCATCCCTAATAGTGTGGAGCTCATGTTTCTTCTCCCTCTGCGCTAGGTCGACCTCCTTTTTGGCTTTGTTGGCCTCAGCTTCTTAATCAAAGAGTTTCTTCTTCTTCCCAATGAAGCGACCCACACGAGCTATAGCATGCTATTCCAAGATAGCGAAGCCTTTCTACTTTCTCTACCAACCTTGATCAATGTTGCCTATGCATATGTGACAGTATTGGGCATTCCTCGGACATTGGCCTCAAAGAGTTTTTTAGCCAGATTGAATTTCAACAGTGCCTTAGGCTTTTTGTTCGGCAGTTTCTCCAACTGAGCCTGGCAAATTGGGTCCATAGAAGATCTTCACTTAGTAGATCGAGTGGCCCTTTCTCCCTCGTAGGTCACTCCTCTCTATTCACAACAAGAGTAGGAGGGCAGGGAGATGAGTCAATGGAAGGCTCCTGGATAACCAGCTAGTGCTTATCAGGTTACTCAGAGACGACAGCGTCATCAGCAAGCATAGGCCATTTTCCAGTGGCTCTACCCTATCTCAATTTCTTCTTCTTATCCTATTTTCTCAAACCTTCACCAAGTTGTCAGTAGTCATCATTTCCTCGATCTTGTCTCAAGCTGGTTTCTTCCTTTCCCATACCGCTCTCTTTTTCTCTACCTTATGAACTGATCACCTTTGGCCCTTAGAAAGATATTTTTTCCCTAAAAAGCTATAGGTGTTAGGTCAGTGAAACTCACAAAATGAGGCTGTCAAAGAAAAAATAACAAACCTAAAGGGAAAGCAGCGGCTTATAATTGTTAGGTTCTCTAGAGATATGCTTCGTCCTGGGCACAAACAGTCTAGTTCTCACCAAAAAATCTTTGTCTACTAGGTCCGCGATGTGGCATTGATGTTTTGGTAGTTGGACGACAATCTCTGCTTATTCCCTAAATGGCAAAGCCAATGTTGGCCTCGCTTTCAAACAAAACCTATAAAGAAAGGAAAAACACTTAACTGTCAGTTTTCTAACTCACGGAAAAGGTTTCATTAGACTGCTACATACTGTGTTGCAGGCAGCTTGTGGGGATGCTTGTGTCCTCATTACCTGGAATAGATGGGCTGCTCCACTTACCCCCTATCAAGAACCAACACTCTTTCCATTTGGGACCAGAATCAGACGCCCCCCACCAAGTTTCCCCATAGGTTTAAGGTCCCGACTTTAGATTGTGCAGTTATGTTAAACCATCCTTTCCCAGCCGGCAAGGCCTTCAACACATAGCATGAGTAGAAGTCCTTTGAGCTCGAATACCCCACTCTTTATGTTGCCAGAGAGGAGGATCCCAATTATGGTTCTCCAACTTGTAGGAGTGATTTAAGAGGGGACAACTCTCTAACACCTTAGCAACCTAGCAACAAGTCACGGAAGTGGGATGCAAAAGCCAACCTCAAACATCATCGTGCTTGCAACCACGCACCCCCTCGAGGGGCAGCGAACTCGCTCTCCTTCATATCAGAACCAGAGGGCCATGCAATCTAGCATGCGATAGTCTTGTCTGAGCGCATGCAGATCCTTTTCCTTCACCTTTGAGGGGATATGCTTCTACACCCACGGCAGATCTTTATTGCGAGTTACAGCTACCGGAGGCTTCTTGCTAGAGCTTACCTCATTCTCATCATCTTCCTCCTCACAGTCCACTCGAATTGGACCTTTGATACTAGTTCCGATGCCAGCACCGTTGTCTCTTCATCTAAAGACCACTCTACATTCATGCTCACATCTTCCTTTCCACCATTCCCTGAATGAAAGCCCTTTCCACCTTCCATTTCATAAAAACCATCACGAGTTCCAAAAACTAGCCGAAAGTTTTTGACAAAACCCATAGAGAACTCTCTTATAAAACGAAGAGCGAAGATGGTTACCTTTGTGCTAAGGTTGTCACAAAGCCTTGGGAAATGCTAGAAGGAGTTTGGATCTAAAGAGAATCTTGCAACTAAGCCTGTGGGAAATTGATTGTAGAATGAATGAAAGTGGAGAGGGAAAAAGATGAGGAAAGAAGGGCATAAATGGGGGTTAGGGGAAGACGTAGAGATGGCGGCTGTGCGGTACATTAGAAAATGAATGGACATCAATCCAATTAATGATTGCTGCGTTGAAGTCCCAAGAACAAGCCATTCCACTAGACGGCTGACACGCGGCAAGATGGGCCAGGCCAACCGTTTTGAAATTCAAAGAGTCTAACTTCATGCAGTAGAAGCTCGAAGGGCATTGCAAGCAGACCTTCAAGGCCGCTAATCCTAAAGTCCAGGAACAGATGCCTTGAGGGGGTATTTTGTAGCCACCAGGTCATTAATCCAGTGAAGGTCAATGGCACAGGATCTTAGAAATAACCTCAAGCGCCTCATCTAATCCAACGACCTAATAACCCGATAGCTACAAGATCTCACAACCTGATTTGGCGATCCGATGAGTGAATCACTGGTCCCATAATCCCACGGTTCAGGTCGTTAGGCTATTACAACCCTAAGCTTCTAGCGTCTCGACCTGGAGCCATACTGTAACAAGAATGCCAGCTAGTAGCAGCTTAAAAACGCATGTGGGAAGCCTTATCATTTGTAGCTAATGAGACTTCAACATTAAATGCAAAAGCAGTGGTTACCTACCTTATGGATGGTTTAGATAGCTATTAGTCAAAAAGTGAAGGTTTAATCCCAGTTGATTTGACCTTTATGCCATTCCTGTGGGCCTAGCATTAAATGCATGCAATTATTGCCCCAATGCAAATAGCAAATGTGCACAATAAGAGGCAAATCAAACTGAGAAAGGGTTCGACACCTGAACCTATTTCTTCTTGTCTTTGGCTTATTTACTCTCTCTCATTTATTGCAAACATTCTCTAGGCTGTTACATTTATTGCTCATATCAATTCTAATAGGAATTTCTCGTGTAAACAAATCTTGTTTGTTGAATCCAAGGCCAAATTTAACGTCAATAGATTAGGTTTGTGAGCTATGGCATGATATTTAAAATCAAAACTCAAAACTCCAAAACTGATGGGTTCTTTTGATTAAGTTTTCACTTTTACACCATAATTTCCAAAAAATATAAAGTTATAATCTACCCTAGAATTCATAGAAGATTATCTATATATATGATCAGTTTAAATCTAAGACATTAGTGAACATCATCATCACATGCTTTCTAATAAATGATTCAAATTCACCTTTTAAGAATGTAATTAGCAGTTGAAGTGAAAATGAAAAGACTTTTAGCTTTTAGAATTCTTGTATTATTTATTAGCACTATAGTAACAATATAAATAAATGTATAATAATTGTATATATTTTATGTAAATTTTAGTTAGTAATTAAGGTTATATTGGACTTTCAATAAGATAGAGGGGGTAAAAAAGGTAATCAAAAGTTTTCCATGAACCCACTCTTTTAACCTGGAAAAAATTCTGGTGCTCCAGTACTCTAAGTCAATCAGGAATCTATATATAGATTTAAAGGCCCCAAATTTTTATTTAATTTGAACCCTAAACCCCACATATGAATTATTGATTGGTTAGAAGCACCGAGAATGTTCACTACTCACCTTTTCCATAATTTTTTAGCTATTTTAATATGTTGTAGATTATATTAATTCTCACTTTTTCCATTTAAAACTCACAAATGGACCATGAAAAAAATAAGTAAACAAATAGTCAAAAACAAGTGAGGAAAAAAACAAAGGAAAGAAAACCCAGAAATTAAAGAGGATGGGAAGAAAAGGGGGAAAATATAATAAATAAAATCATAAACGTTAAACTGGGCCATGGTTGCAGAAATAGGACTATGTTGCCACTGTCTTTTGCCGCTTTTTTCAAATTCATGTTTGCTATTGGTGTTTTTCTCTAAATATCCCTTTTATTGTTCTACATTGAAGCCCATGTTAATAATTAAATGGAGAATTTTCATGTTTCCCAACTTTTCTAAACTATTTCTATTAATACTTTTTAATGTTTACTTATTTCAAAAATAGTAGATAACATAGAATGTTATCCAATATTTACATGAATTACAATATTATTCTTCCCTTTTTTTAACTTTTTATTATTTTTATAATAATATATTTTTTAAACCCCCATCCCCACCCCAGCTGTATTGGTCTGTCAGATTCCTGTAGACTGCGGTGACTAGCCGATCAAAATTTTTTTACTTTTTTATTATACTTTTCTTTTTCTTTTTGCCTTTTTCTTTATTTTTTCTTTTCATGTTTCCCTTTTTTTCTTTCTTTTGTCTCTTTTCTTTTTAATCATTTTTTTCTTTTATTTTCTCTTTTTAAATCATATCGTAAAATTTTGACACGTTTTAGTTCATGTAATAAATAATGTAGACTATATCAAATTCATATAATGTGGTACACTACTACAGAATTTGACAAAAAAATGGCAATACACGTTGGTTCGTGAGAAAAAACAACGTGTAAACAAAACACGGTGACAATTTTGAAATTAATTGCCTTACTATGCATGTCAACGCCTACGCTTTGCAATAACTGACGTCTATTGCGTAATATATTTTCAAATCCCAAATCCATTTCAGCATAGTTCAAACACCATGTTGCTACCTTTCATAGTTGTTTCGTGAACGCCTTCAACCATACTCATACTTCAACTTCCAAAACCTATAGATCTCCATCTGGCCACTTCCACCTGAAGACATTGCTACCATTTCGACCGGGGGGCAGCAGACAGTGGGTGGCGGCGTGCAACAGTCGCGGCTTTTTCTCCATTTCTTCTCTTGGTTTTTGGACAGCTTTTTTCCATTTCTTCAAAGTATTTTGAAGGTAATTATTCTCCATTTCTTGGTTTGTTTGTAATTATGGAAGAATTTGTTTACATTTTGATAAAATAAAATTCTAGGTTTCTATCCATTTGACAAATATGAATTTTGTTGGTTTTAGTAGATACATGTAATTTCCTGGGTTTTGTTTGTTAAATATATTTATTCATTGTTATGGGTAGGTACACAAGATTTAGTAAGATTTCATGAATTTGTGGGATCTTTGTAGAAGTTGAAAATATTGCATACCACATGTTCAATAAAAGACCTCACATTCTTTGATTTGGCTTGATATGTAAATAAACATGTAATTAAGAAGACAAATAACCTAACAGAATCAAATAATGAAAAATTCTTTCTTTAGGCTATGATACAAACAATCGATATGTAATTAACAAAAAATATTGATATACAAGTAAATAACGAAAATCAAACAATATAAAAATTCTTTGATTAAGCTTGTGATAGAAATATAACACCATAAATAAGTTAAGAGAATCAAATAATGAAAAATTCTTTCATTAATTTTGTGATACAAATTAATGAATATGTAAATAACAAACAACATTGATGTACAAATAAATTATGGAAATAAAATAATGTAAAAATTTATTTGATTATATTTGTGATGAAAATAGATATGTAAGTAACAAGTATGAGCAAAAAAATGAATCAAGGAACTCAAATAATGTAAGAAAAATCACTCGTTAAAAATAAGTAACTAGTGTTTTGGCCCTCTTAATAGGTTGAGATATATATGGATCGAAGTTCCGTATGGGAGACGTACCACACTAGAATATAAGAATGGGGTTGAAGAGCTTGTAAACTTTGCCAAGGATAATAGAAAAAGGAAACGCAAGAATTGATGGCTTATCCCTCCTGCAATTGTAAGAATTAAAAAAGTATCGTAGCTATATAGAAGTGAAGCACTATTTGATTAGGAAAGGTTTTAACGAAAGTTATACGCAGTGGTTTTGGCATGGTAAGGATTTACTTCCTAGGACCAGCACTGGTGATAATGAGGGTGCTCAAGAAGAGAACACGGTAAATAAGAGTGATGAGATTAATATGGCCAGAGAAGATAATGATGTTGTCCAGAATGACTGAATTAATGAAATAATGTGTGATATACAAGATGATTTCATTGAGAATCTGTACATTTTTTACGATTGGTTAATCGATTCCAAAAAGCCTTTGTTTTCTGGATATAATAAGTTCACAAATTTGTCTGCTATGTTCAAATTGTATAACTTGAAAGCAAGCAATAGGTAGAGTGACAGAAGTTTCATAGGTTATCGGAACTTCTAAGAGACATGCTTCCCGAGGAGAACGAGCTTCTTAACTAGACCTACGGGGTAAAGAAATTAATATGGCCATTGGGTATGGAGATTGAGAGGATACATGTATGTCTAAATGATTGTGTCTTCTACTGGCATGAGTACAAGGACTTGTATGCATGTCCAAAGTGTGGGTGTCGTGGTATAAGAGAAAGGACATCCAAGATATACGTGACGATAAGAAAGGCCCTCTGACAAAAGTGTTATGGTATCTACCCGTAATACCTAGATTCAAATGCGTGTTTGCAAATGCAAAGGATGAGAAGAAAATACGGTGGCATGCTGATGGGAGGAAAGAAGATAAAAAACTCAGACACCTAGCTGATTCTCCCTAGCTGATGAATATAAACAGGATGTTTCATGAATTTGGTGGCGAGGATAGGAATTTGAGGCTTGGAGTATATACAGATTGAATGAACCCACAAGATAATATGAGTAGCTAGCATAGTACTTGGCTAGTTCTTTTGGTGTGTTTCAATTTTCCTCCTTCGTTGTGTATGAAGAGGAAGTATATAATATTGTCGTTGTTGATTTCGGGGCTTAAACAGCTGGGAAATGACATAGATGTGTACCTCACACCACTCATTAATGATTTGAGGTTGTTGTAGAATGAAGGTGTGTCGGTTTTCAATGCATATAGCTGCCTGAATTTCACACTACGTACCATGATTTTTGGCACCATAAATGACTTTCCAGCATATGTTAACTCGTCAGGTTATACAACCAAAAGAGCCAAAGCATGCCCCATGTGTGAGATTTTTTGTTGCATAACTGCAAGAAAAATGTGTTCATGAGTCATCGAGCCTTTCTCCTATCTGACCACCCGTATCGAAAGAAAAAAAAAGGGCTTTCAATGGGAAAATCAAGACTCGAGTCGTTTGCTTGCAGTTAACAGGAAAAGAGGTTCATAAAAGGGCTAAAAATGTTAATGTAGTGTTTAGTAAAACTTCTAAGCCTCCATAGAAGAGTCTACGGAAGAAGCGATCTATATTCTGAGACTACTATACTGGCAGCACTTGTAAGTTAGACACTGTCTTGATATAATAATGCATGTAGAGAAAAATGTGTATGTCAGTATCATCAGAACATTATTGAATATTCCAGCAAAGACGAAAGATGGTATCAAAGTTAGAAAAGACATGGTAGAAATGGGGATATGGGACCAACTAGCACCGCTGGAGTCCGGAAAGCATATATTTTTTCCTACTGCGTGCTATATGCATGTCTAAACAGGAGAAAACAAGCTTTTATGAGTGCCTGAAAGCTATTAAGTCTCCATTTAGCTATTAATCAAACAGCAAGAGGATTGTGTCGATGAAAGACTTAAAACTGGTCAGTATGAAATCCCATGATTGTCATGTGTTAACGCAACAGTTCTGGCCGGTTGTGAGACGAGGTATATTGCCAAGACATGCTAAACATGTCATAACTAAGCTCTGTTTCTTCTTCAACTTAATTTTTTGCAAGGTCATTGATCCCAAGGTGTTGGATGCTTTGTAGGCCGATGTTGTTATCACTCATACTGGTTGGAAATGTATTTTTCACCATCATTGTTTGACATTATGGTGCATTTAATTGTTCATGTGGTAAGGGAATTTAAGATCTATAGTGTGGTGTTCTTGAGGTATATGTATCCGTTTGAGAAATACATAGGTATTTTGAAAGGATACGAGCAAAATTGAACGTTATGCTGTTGAGGAGGCTATTGAATTTTGTACTCATTATGTAGATGGTGTTGAAGCCGTTGGTATTCCAAAATCATGACATGAGGGGATAGTATGAGGTAAAGGTATGATAAGATTCAACTTAATCGTGCCCAAGGCCAAGATGGGAGATAAAGCACATCTCATTGTCTTTCATATTATTTTCTCAACACTGGGCAAAAGTTAAAGCAGTTGTTGAATTGACTTTTAGGAGAAAAGTAAGAAAGCGAAGCAGAGTCAAGCGCATAGTGAGCACCCTCACTTTTTAAGCTTTATTAGTTATGCTAGTAGGAGGGTGGAATGGCTTGTTGTAGACCCCTCATCTTCCTCTGCCGTATATGTGGCAGTTAGCTAGACCGTTCAGACTGATGATCGCAGTCTAGACTGGGTTCCGTCTAGATAGAGGAAGAGTGTTGGTGACATTTATTACATATTGAACTAGAAAACCAAGGAGGTTTATGAGAAAATTGCAAATATACATTAATAATTATTTTTTTCTTTACTTAAGTTGCTTGCCCTTTATTCACCTGTCGTATATTTATATTTCATTTTTTTCAAACAAAAAGAAAAGAACGTGGAGGCCGGCCAAGGGACGTTTGTCCTAAAAAGACATCGAATATCTTAATGGCGGGTCAAAATGCTAACATTATTTTGTTGTTGAATACATTGACTTCATTTTAATTATTACAAATAGCTTTATTTTGTTCACTCGTATTGAATAGTAAAAGTAGCTGAGCCCATGTCATTTGGCCCTTGTTTGGAATAGTGAGACAATAATTGTGGGAGAGGGGATGGTTTACCCATCCGACGCTACTACTTTGGTGCACAGTAAACAACTACTACTCGGTGATTGGAAAGTGTCAGTTGACTTTGTACGTGATGATGTAGTGGAGTTGATTCCTCCAGTGCAAAATTCATTCTATAAGTAGTTAGTGGATGTAGGTGAAGGCTGTTTCACTTAGTGTTCTACAGATTAAGTGATGTTAGGCGCGGTAATAAATTGAAGTTGCACAATAAGCTTTTCTGTACATTAGATTTTGTGTTACACATGTTTTAATGGTAAACAAATTATCACTACAGGAACCCTTATCAGAGCAAGTAGCATCCACAGGAAAAGGCAAACAGACCACAAGTGTTGAAGTTTCTTCAACGCGGCCTAATCTTGTTGACAATGCAACGTTGGTTTCCCTAAGTCCCGCACTCAAAAGTTGCATGATCTGACTGTTAGAATGCCCCATTTGATGGATTACATTGATGTGCAGATGGCTGAGAATATGTTTCACCACCCCATTGATACAGTGAATGATATTCATGTTTTCATCCATGATATTACCAGCCTTTTCAAGATGCAATGGTTGAATACACTTATTTTGCAAATTTGGGAAATATAAGAATCTCTCCCTCACAATTAAGTATATCATATAATTTTTAATTTAACATTTCACATTTGGTATAATATATTTTAAGTACCTGCATCATTTGTGCAGCAAATTTGGGATTCAAAATATCAGGTATCTTTTTCCAGCGCTGATTGGGGCTATTAATTTTTGAGCTAATGGAGGGCGTAGGTTTACTTACATGGTCAATGCGATTACACAAATAATTGACATGAAATATATTCTAGCACCGTATCATTAATTAGGGGTAAAACCGTTGCAGCTATTCATGTCTTTTTTTGTTTTGGTTTAATTTGAATTATTTGCGACTAAAATATGAAAAGTTACGCTCTCATAAAATATTGGGTTAATTTCAAAAAAGGTCTCCTACCTTTGAGGTAAGAATCAGTAGGGCCTCTAACCTTTTTTTGGCTCTCTTGCATCCCCAACCTTTCATAAATTCATACGATAGGTCCCTTTTGCCACTATTCGGTCAATTTTTCAAGACAATGACCTTTTTACCCTTAACTTTTTATATTTTAAAAGTAAAATATTTAAAAATATTAAAAATAATAAAAAATAAAAAAAAGGAAGCGCCAACCACACCCCCATCCTACCCTCTCCCTTTCCCTCCTAAGACCAGCAGCCAGAAATGGCTGCCAGAATGATGCGATTTTCAGTGGCCAATAAGAGAGGTGGCTAAATGAGTCTCGTCCCATTCATGGCCGGATCTGGCAACAAATGGGCGTAGGATTTGCCCCCCCACTTTTGTTGCCAGAAATGGCAGCTGCTACTGCCAGCTACAGCCATTTCTGGCAGACTGGTGGGGAGAATCACAGCCAGAAATGGCAATAGCTACCGTTTTCAGCTGTGAAAATCAAAGGAGAGGTAAATCCTCCCATTCACTGCCCATTCTTTTGCTATCAGAAATGGCAGCACACTGTTGCTGTTTTCTAGCGGCGACCACCGAGATCTACACCATTGCCTACACTCCTTTCCCTACCGACGCTCTTCCGATCTACCAGACCCGGTGGCAAATGGGGGGATCCCTTTTTAGCCATCGGAAATGGTAGCGTTCCGGTTTTGGGAGGGGAGCGTTTTCCCCTTTTTTATTTTTTAATTATTTTAAATATTTTTGTCTATTTTGTTTTTACAATATTAAAAAGTTTAGGGTAAAACAGTTATTTTTTTAAAAAATTGAAAGAATAGTGACAAAAAAGACATATCGTGTGAATTTATGAAAGACTGGAAACACGGGAGAGCGAAAAAAAGGTTGGGCATCCAACTGAATCTTAACTCTAAGGTTGGGCACCTTTTGTGAAATTAACCCTAAAATATTATAGAAACTGCTGGATGCTGCTTGTGCTATGCATGAACGTAATATAGTGTACTACTTGGACTCTCTAGAGGATAAGTTGTGCAAATTGACTATCAAGCTGGAATTGTCTATATAAGCAATTCTAAATAACTATTAAATAATAGTCTTTTTGTGTAAGTTTGAGTTCATTTAACTTATATATATTATAACTTTAGGGTAGCTAAAATATTGGGGGCATCAGAAAAAATAAAGAAGAATATTCTCATGCGGAAATCAATTGTGGTATGAAAAAATCCTGTAAATGTTATAACAGCTACTAAAGTTTCCAAATTTTAGTGGTTTAATTACTAATATTAATTTTTAACTTGTTGGAAATTTTAGTGCGCTCATCAACCGGTACCCGATGAGTGTGCCGTTGTGTAATGAGAAATATGTATGAGATATTCACACTGTATTCTCATAGATCAGAAAATCTTAATAAGGTATAAATATTTATTGAAAACTAAGAATTACCTAATCATTCGTGTATATATACTATTAAAAAAGTAATTATATTTCTTTTTGTTTATTGTAGGCATATGAAGTTGGATCATATAATTAAGCAAATATAGATGAGATTCGGGATACATGGGCCCAGTACTCACTCGGCCGATGTAGTGATTTTTGGTCTTATCTATTTTGAAAAATGGTTTACTTATGATTTATATATTTTCATGCAAACATGTATATTTCAATAGTTAGTGCACATTATTTCAATGGTTAATTAATGACATAATGGTTTTAAGCAATTTATAGATTACATTATTGCTGATGTTTAAATTAGTTATTGATTGTAGTTAGATTTATATTAAGATAGTGATGATTGGAGTAGTATAATAATATAATAGTTATTGATGTTTGAAGTACTTTGATTTATATTTAACGGTTCATTTGATTTTCAATGGTTTATTTATGTTAGTTTATAATACTAGATTACGTTACTACTAAAGTTTGGAGTAGTTATTGATTATAGTTTCATTTATATTAAGTTGGTAATGATTACGTTAAAGTGTGTGTAAATTGCTACTGTTGGTACTGCTTCTTCTTGGTTGTGGATTATGCATTTGCTGTTTTACTTTCGTAGGATTGACATAGCTACCTCTGGTGTACGCTTTAAAAAAAAAAAAGGAAATAGACGTTGGTTGTTATCCAAAAACCGGCACCTAAAGTCTATTAAAAAAAATAAAAATACAATCAGTGTTGGTTTGGCAATTACAACTGACGACAATTGTTTGTTTTATTTAATTTTTTTTAAAATTGTGACCTTTAAGCATCGTCCAATAATCAGCGCATATACCTTTCGCCATACACGTCGCTGGCAAAGGCATTACTGTCAAAACTGACGCATATTCATCAATACAATGGACGCTTATCGTGCTTTTTTGTAGTAGTGGTATGTTATGCAAATAACACAACGTAACATGTTACACAAATAATGTAGATGGTTAGACAAAAAAACATAACCTTTTGTACAAATAACATATATTGCTACATAGATAACATAGCTTATTGCATAATAGCTCTCCTTGTTATGAACATAGATAACTTGCTGCACAAATGACATAAGTTGTCACAAAAATAACATAGAATATTACAAAGAACATAGTTTGTTACATAAATAACATTGATTGTTACACACATAACATACTTGTTACATAAATAACAAACCTTGTTAGCACAAAACATATCCTGCTACAAAAAAAATTAGATTGTTACACTAATAAAATAACTTATTACACACGTAAGAAACCTTGTAACTCACACAATATAGATTTATCCACACATAACACGTATTGTTTAGAAATTTCATAGAAAGCCATATATATAGTTGTACATATGAAGAGAACTTAACCATTTTTCAATCATATGTGGGCATGAGATATGTGTATACTCCTTATTCCTAGAGACCTGAAGCAATCTGTTTGAGTTATGATTGTTAGTAAGATACGTAAATACGCATAAATAAACAATCATTCAAGAATTGTATGCAATAATGTTTATTATTGTTTAGATGTAGTAGCGCTTGAGATGCGCAACATTTCATGGCCATGAGAGGTCTTTTCCATCAGAAGTTCTTAAGGTTATACTCCAGGTATAACTTCGCATATAATCTCATACGGCCCTCCCACTTAGGATCAAGTTTTCCCATGTACATCTTGCTGCTTAAGCGAGTGATAGTGCACCAGGTTTCCCACTTGAAATTGTTGCACATTTACCTATCTATTATAAGATTGTGCCATGTTGTGCTTGTATGCAAGCATGCGATGTAATGCTTGATGTCTAATCACTTTAAGCAAGTCAACTTCCCTACAATCTATCTCCTCATCATATCCTCTTGATGTGATCTTAGGACTCGCTTCAATGACTTCCACTAGAGTCATTGCTTCCAAACCTAAATACAACTGATAAGGGGTTTCTCAAGTCGATCTTTTAATAGTAGTATGATATGCCCATAACACATTAGGAATCTCATCTTCCAAGTTACCCCCAAAAGATTTCAACCTTGTTTTCAAATCCCATAATATAGAGCGGTTAGTGACTCCAACTTGCTCATTAGCCTGAGGACGAGCAACTCATGTTAATTGCAGCTCAATATGGCAACTACCACAAAAGTGTTGAAATTCACTAATACAGAATAGCACTGTAGGCATGGGTTACTCCGATAAATGCACGTCGATTTTGAAAACAATGTCATTGGCAACGATGCACATAGTGAAAAGAATACATGTCAATTTTTTAACGATGCTTGAATTCCACAATAGGCGTTGGTTGTTGTGAAGAAACCAGCACATTTTGTGGACAATAGACGTCGGTTTCTACTTAAAAACTAACACCTATTGTCTTGGTTCCGTACAACAACGGACACTTATTGTTTTATTTTCTTTTGCCATGCCGCTAGTAGTAGCTGTAACTACTGCCGGTGGCACTACAAACAAAACAACAAATGCACAATACTACGCACATCACCATTACTAATAATTTACAGACACTTCGAACAATTAAAACTGGCATAATCGATGCCATAGTATAATTAATAACTGTACTAAATATTACTCTAAACATTAACAATAATGCAATTAATAAATTACCGTAGACCATTATAACTATCCATAAAGTACTCTAAAACAGTTGTAATCTACATGCATATATACGTGTTTGCATTAAAAAAAAAAGAAAATAATCTAGCCCATAAGTAACACTAAATCATATTAAAAAAGAAACACCAAAAATTACATACAATTTTCGAGAAAGTACTCGACCCATCTATCTCGAATGTTATCAATGTTTACTTGCCTACATGATCTAGCTTCACATGCCTACAACAAATGAAATGAAATACTACTGATTACTTTGTTAATAAAATAAATGTGCATGATTAGACAATTCTTCGATTTTAGTAAATATTTATACCTTGTCAAGCATTTCTAAATGACCAACATAGAGTGTGACTATCTCATACATATTTCTCATCACACAATAGCCATACTCATCAGATCCCGGTTGCTAAGTGCACTAAAATTTCCAAAAAATTGAAAATTAATATGAATGTTCCAACTAATAAAATTTGAAACTTAAATAGTTATTGTAACCTTTAAAATTTTAGTTTTCATATATTTATTGATTTCCACATGGGAGTGTTACACCATACAGTTCTTTACACCAGCAATGTTCTAAATGCCCTAAAGTTTCAATATGCACAAATTAAACAAACTCAAAACTTTTACAAAAAGACTATTATGCAATATTCATTGATAATTGAATACACATTTGAGTTCAACTTGATTGCTAATTTGCATTTAGATTTCAAAGAATCCAAGTAGTACATTATGTTCCTTTCACAAGAAATCACAAGCAACATTTTGTGGTAGCCACAATATTTTATAAACATGTAAGCTTGCATTTTAGTCACAAATGATTCAAATTAAGTAAAAGAAAAAAATAAAAATAATAGATGAATAGCAATAATGGTCTTACTCTTTGTGCTACAGTGCTATAATGTACATCTTGTACCTCAATTCTTTCTGCGAGTTGATCATGTAATCGAAACTTTCTTTGCTCATCGAGTCAACATTAACGGCACAATTGTGCTCTCACATAAACTTGATCATTTCAATTTGGAATTCTAGGCACAATTGATGGAGGTACCTGAAATACATTACACCAAAAGTCAAATGTCAAATTAAAATTCATATGAAATTTGTAAATGTATGGAAGTCTTATATTTAAAAAATTTGCAAAATAGATACATTCAATCATCACATCGTGAGAAAGTTGGTGATATCATCAATGAAGACACGAATCAAATACAACTTACCACTGGGCTGGTGAAACACATCCCAGTCTATTTACACGTCAAAGAAATATGAGGTAACAGGCAATGTAATTGTTAGACTGTGCTATTTTCATAAGATAGGACTCATGGATACCAAAGTTGTATTATCGACAAAATTGCACCATCTCTAAGACGAGATTTCAGCACTCGCGAGCTGCCTACATTTTTGCTAGGGTGCTACTTTCTTCGGAAGCCTTCTCACGATACAAAATTGTTTACAATCATAATGCGTGTAAGATGTAACACAAAATAAAATGCACAAAGAAACTTCTATATAACTTAAATTTTTTTACCTTTCGTACAATTACTAACTATCTAAACCACTAAACAAAGCTTCCGATTGCATCTAATATCTTAATATGGCATGGAGTTTGTAACACCCTCAAATTTTTAAAATTTCTATATTACTCAGAAAATAACAATTTTGAATCTAATAATATGTACAGTTTTTCTGTATTTGAAAAATATTTTTGTCAAATAATATTTATGACAAAGAATAATTTTGAGCAAACATAATTCATTTTCAAAGCATTTAAATATATTTTATAATAATAATAGTTATCATTATACTAGTTGTGACCCATGTCTATCAAGTGCTGGATCTGGCTCTGCAGATCACGGCAATCATTCGTCTAATGCCTTATTGATCGATGGTACTTATAGTACTCATTGGGATTGAGCTGGGGTGGATCCTTCCAAACTGGTC
The DNA here is from genome assembly GCA_963692815.1 of Nyctanthes arbor-tristis. NCBI lineage: Eukaryota > Viridiplantae > Streptophyta > Magnoliopsida > Lamiales > Oleaceae > Nyctanthes > Nyctanthes arbor-tristis. The sequence goes on along the minus strand of CAVNYN010281366.1, from coordinate 18,802 downwards.
TGGGCCTTGGCATCAGGTGCTTGTCCCAGGATGTGCTATTCAGCAAGTGATTTATGGCTAGTGGTTCTGGCTTTGGCTGATACGATTAGTAATGATCAGCCACTTAGTTATCTAGTCGTCTATTCTGGCTCCTATTACGACTAAAGGACTCAAATTCTTTATCCTTCTTTTCTGTCTCCTTGCTAAACTTATCTCATGGTATAGCGGCATTGGCTTCTTTGGCCATGATGTATTGTTCAGCTTAGCTTAGGACATCATGGTATATGTTAGGCCTATCCTAGTCCAACTACCTAAACCTTAAGTTGCGTAACAACCATAAGCTTGTTGCTAGCAGGATGGCGTCATCTAGCACGTGATCTGTATCCATGGCTTGCTTGTTGAAAAATCTTTCAGTTTCTCATCCTTCCCTTATCTCATGGCCAACAATGCTTTCCTTCATCCAGACTTTTGATCCCATTAAGTTGGCCATAAACTTAGATGATAGGTCCGTCCAACAATGAATTGACCCTATCTGAAGCGCTCTGAACCAGTGATGAGCTCGGTCGCCAAGTGTAGTAGGGAATACCTAGCATATGATGGCTTAGCTCATGCCATGAAGATCTATCGATGCCGTAAACTTATGGATGTACGTAATCAAGTCTGTGGTTCCATCGTATACTGCAATGCTCGGGGCCTTGATTTTTCTCAGTTGGGGTAGGCTAAGGTCTAAGCTGCAAAAGGCAAGGGAGCCGAGACTTGCATAAGCGAATATGCCCCCAAACTATTGAATTTCCAGTTAGCTACCTGTTGCTAGAGGTGATTCACTTCATCCTAATCCTTTTTGTCCTTTGGGAGACGGAGGGGCACGTCTCCTCTTGGTTGGTTCCGTACACCGTCTTGCTTACCCGCTCTACCCAAACAATGGGATAGACTCTACTGAGGCCTATTCGCTAGTGTAGGACCCGTGCCTTTGCATATTGACCCGTCTAGGCCTAGTCAGTAAAACACACTCTTCTCTTGCCTCATTTCACCTCTAGAGGGATTAGTGGGGTAGTGTTCTCCCATACAACTACGAGAAGAAACTGGGTGTTAAATGTTTGCGTAGCGTACTCCTAATGCCTGGACTGGCGAACGTTCACGATGGTTTGACTTAGCTTCATCTTCTGGATGTACAGAGTCCAATTCCAGTGACGGAGGTGGTGATGGTTGCTGCGTCAACCTTTCGAGCTCCCGCTGGAGAAACTCCACCTGAGCTTGGAAAGCTCTAACTTTAGGGTTATTTTGTCCGTGCTGATTACCTTCTCCTGCTTTATGTAGTTCCTCTAGAAGAATCTAATTACTCCTACTGTGGTTGCTTGCGACAATGTGACGCTTCACCATGTTATATTATCTAGCCAAAAAGCCTCCACCTAAATGGCACCCTAAAGCCTGTATTTATAAGCGAGACCCAGGGTGCTTTGGGAATTTTATACACCCGGTTTAGATATGAACTCAGTTCACCTATGATCAGTACAATGTTGTTCAGTCTTTTCTCTAAATAACGAACTAACTGCCAACGCCTCCCTCGTGTTCTCCATGAGCTTGTTATCATCATCTTGGTCGGTATTCCTGATCGGACATACCTGATCGGATAAAAGATTTCGATATCAACCTACACAATACGGCATCGGAGATGACCAATTTTCACTAAATTTGGATCAGTCAAACTGATTTAGTTTAGCTTTGGACACCTGTCCGTCCATGTCACCTTTGTGGCGAGTCGGTATCAATAGTTCTCTTCATATCATCATTGCCCATGAAAAAAATCATGCAGGACAAAAGCTTGACATTAGTTATCTTTTTTTTTTATTCGTCGTGGCTTGATTTTGTCTCAAATATAAAAATATATTCAGCTTAAAATTGGAGCTCGTGTAGTTTTGACAAATAAAAAATACACGGAAAAAAGTACGATTTACATATAAAAAGGTTTTTTACAAAATTTTTCCCACCTATTCTGCTTATGTCACTGATACATCATTTATTATTCCTTTTTTTAAATATTTTATAATTTTTTACTATCGAGGACTCTTTTTCACTCCCTCTCTTTCTTTGAAATTTTCACTTTTGAAATTATCTTCTAATCAATTTTTTGAAACATGATTCACAGAGTGAAACATTAGCTCTATCTTAAAAAATTTGAATCATGGATTTATCGTCTTCTCTTCAAGGAGAGCAATTTGTCTCTCAATTTTTAGAGAATACTTGATATCCATATAATGGTTTTTGTATTGGGATTTGCTACTTTCCTTTGCTTTTTTACTTGCTTGATGACTTCTTTAAGTGATGAGATTCCCGTGATGAGATATGACATGATATAATGGAAATCATAAAGAGAAATTGGATTCACATAACATTATTCGTCCAAAAAGAAGAGAGAAACTGAAGCAACACACAAAAAGAATCCCTATTCACAGCCTTGTTTTCCCCGATTCGAGGTCGCCAGATGGAGCTCGATTAACGCCGACTATAGGCATGCCAAAGCTCACCCTCCATTGAATATTGATCGCCGACTATTGAGTCTTCATTTGTTACCCTTGCCTATCATTCATTGGTCCTCGAAGGAATTTTGGTATCTAAATCACCACAATGGAGCAAGATGATGTTGCACTAGTAGGAGCAAATGAATTTGTGTCACTGGGTGTTGAAAGGCAGTTGGTTCTATCAGAGGGTACTCCAGCGTCTACAGTGATGACATACTCTTGGGGGACGATGGAGTGCTAGTGCCGAACGATGAAGGTTCAAGTGGTGAGGGTTTAAAAGTATCTCAGCCGATTGTTCTTGAGTCTAAGCCAGCGATGAAGTTTAGCAAAATTGATGACGTTTATGAGTCCCATAGAACATATGCACGCATTGTTGGATTTCCCATTAGAAAAAGAAGTTCAGAAAAAGGTGATGATGGGAAGGTAAGAAATGCAGCTTTTGCCTGTAGTCATGAAGGCCATAAAGCTTCCAAAGGTAATATTTTAAATCCTAGGCCAAATATGCAAACAGGATGTCAAGGATCACAACAAGTTGCAATGGCAATGGTATTTGGAGAATCCTCAAAGTAAATCTGGATCACAACCACCAATGCAGCCCATGGAAATCCTGTTTATACAGATGCAACTGGAAAATTGATGAAAATGTAAAAAGAAAGTTAATAATTGATGACAAAAAAGGACTGTCATGTACAAAGAAGAAAGTCATAGATGCTGGTGGTTATGAGCAACTATCATGTATAGAAAAGGACTGTCGGAACTACAATGACAAAGTGCGAAGACTGAAGCTTGGTAAAGGTGATGCAGCTATGCTCCAAGCATATTTCTTGAAAATGCAAGAGCAATGCCCAAGTTTTTTCTATAGCATAGACTTGGATGACGAAGGTCGTTTGAGAAATGTGTTTTGGGTAGACAATCAGGTAAGGCTAGCATATATGGATTTCAGAGATGTTGTATCATTTGACACAACGTATTTGGTGAATAAGTATGAATGCCATTTGGCCCATTCACTAGAGTGAATCATCATGGTCAATCCATCCTGCTAGGTTGTGGTTTGATTAATGGTGAAGACATTGACACCTTTGTTTGGCTATTTAGTACATGGCTAAAGTGCATGGGTAACAAGCCTTCTAGTAGAATTATAACTAACCAGGCCAAGGCTATGTAGAATGGGATACAGGTAGTCTTCGCAAGCACCAAGCATAGGTGGTGCATGTGGCATATCATGAAGAAGCTGCCTGAAAAATTTGGGGGACACTAGCACAAGGATTCGATTATGGCAGCCATCAAGCGTATTGTTTATAAGTCTCAGAGCCCCGAGGCCTTCGATAATTCCTGGTGCTTGACGATTGAGGAGATGATTTACACGATAATGACTAGCTACCTCAACTTTACAGAGAAAGAGTTATGTGGGTCCATGTTTCTTGAACACTACTTTCTGGGCTGGCATGTCAACAACTCAACGGAGTGAAAGTATGAATGCATTTTTCCATGGTTACATCACCAGAAAATCTTCAATGAAGCAGTTTGTCGTATAGTATGAATAGACTGTAAAAGCAGAGTTGGGAAAGAGATTCAAGTTGACTTCAAATCTAGTAATCAAACAGTTCCATGTGCAACAAGATTTATGTGGGAGAAAAGTTTTAGTAAGTATACACAAACAATAAATTCAAGGAGTTCCAAAAGGAGTTGACAAAAGTGATGTATTGTGAGGTACGTTTGACTGCTGATGGATTTGGTAGGAGTGCATACATGGTAGAGGATCTAGTTTTCTTAGATGGCAGGGGTAGAAAGAGTGTTACATAATGTTGCCTATGACAGTGAAAAATGTGAATTCACATGTAGTTGTCACATGTTCGAGTTTATGGGAATTGTTTGCAAGCATGCTAGTGCTGTCTTCTACAAGAATTATGTGGATGTCATCAAAGAAAAATACATTTTACGAAGATGGAGGAAACTCATCACACTCCAGCACACTCGGGTTATTGTTGGTGCTGATGGTTGGCCTAGGACACCTAAGCAAGAGAGGTGTGACAAGTTGGGCAAGACATTTGCCAAGATTGTCAACAAGATTGCTCCATCTGAAGCTAAACATGCTGGGATGATAGGGTGGATGGAAGCTCATTTGAGTCAATGGTCACGGTCAAGTTCTCGATCAAGTGGTCGGGACATTTTTCACTGTGATCTTAGTGCCATTCCATTATTGCAATCCGGTGAAGCATCAAATGTTGCAAGTTCTAGTCCAATTCTTGATCCGAGTTGCGTGCAGTGCAAAGGAGCCCCTAGGAAGCTCCAGTTGAGGGGGTGTTGGAGAGAAATGCGAAAAGAACAAAGGTTTGACATGTTAAAGTAGTATTTTTTTGGTGTTAGTATTATACATCAAGTATACTTATGATTGCTATATGTAGGGCACTTCGAGGATGAAGAAGAACGATCCCATTGACAAAGCAAAGAAAATGCCTCTAATCTGCTCTATTACAGCCTTAACAGCAAGATTGCTAATTGGCGGATGGAATTTATTTTTAGTCTAGCTTATGTAATTTAATTCGATATGGTATTTATTCAACTAACCAAGTGAACAGCTTTCAAGCTAATGGAATCTATGCTATATATTAGTTTCAAGTTTTAAACAGCTTTTCAACTATATTGTCTTAAATTTTGTAATAATCTGCTTCAAGATTGAACTTTGATGCCAATGTCATTTCACAATATTGTGCCATGCTCCTTGATAATCCTGTGACAAGAAAGATACTAGCAAAAAATTGAGAAAGAGATTGTCTTGCAATGCTCAAGCATTTTTTATTCTGAGCAAGAGTAAATCAAATTCATTCAATGCAAATGTTACATGATGGAAATAGCAATCTTAAGCAAATACATAACATATACATAAGGGAAATTCAAACCAAATAAACTACACCTTTCAAAGTTCATAATAAAAGACATATTTACATAATTACACTGAAGAATATAATTTATTTCAATCATGATACAACACAATTCTTCTGCGATTAAAACAATAATGGATCAAAAAATTTATTGGCCTTCTCATGCAAAATCAATAATGGTAGAGACAGCTGGAGATTTGTAATAAGAATAACTTGTTGTAAGTTCATACTCTGCAAAACATAGATGCTTTGAACCAAACTCTAGAACTAATGTAATGATTTTAGTTTACCATCATCAACGTTAGAATATTGATAATTTAGAATAGTATTAAAAGCCTCAAAATGCACTAGCAGTGGTTGAGGTTGTCTAGCAAGCAATTGACATTTTATTGTTCTTACTCTCTTACCTACTCTGTGATCTTGTTAGCGTGTATTCTCCTCTCCGACCGGCTATGTGATCTTGTTCTTACTCCACGCACCAATTCATTTCACAATCGAGATCTTTGTTAACTATAATATTTTCACTCTCAATAGCCAAATATCCATAAATAAAATCATCCATCATCATTTCTTAAATGAAGAAAATGATACATGAGAGAACAAAACACTACAATAAACCAATTGAGATATAGAATTGTAAATGTTGGCAAAAAATAACACATTCATCTACAAAAAAGCCACTTCTAAAATTTTACTTTAGATTAAAAATTATTTTTCTCAAGTGAAGCTGGAAAACCTCAAATGCATAGCCAGACTTGAGCACCGCCAAATCTAAAAATTATCCATTAGAAATTCAAGGAAATTATTCACATATAATTGATTTTCATTTGCAATCTAAAATTCAGAAGAAAATGAGAACTTGTACTCACAAAATCAAGGCGTTGGAACAAGGAGGCTGCTTCCAATCTCATCCTCCAGCATCCTTCGATTGCAGCCTTCAATTAGTAGATTCCGGTGGAACTTATAGTGACAGAAATAATAATTTCTTGTACGTGTTCTCCATACCGAGGTAGATCTTGCACAGGGTAAGGACAATGATGACTTGGATTTTAATTTCCTAGGATCGGTCGTTGGAGAAAGAGGGAGTTAGCTATGGCTGATTTAGGTTTCCTTTCCTACAACGTATGGTATTTAATTAGAGGTCGAATAAAAAAACTGTGAAAAGACATATATGCCCCGGCAAGTAACCTAGTAAGTAGACAACCAAGGGAAAGTAGCATTTTCCTTTTGTATTTCTGGGTTGTATCATTTTGTGCAATTTATCACTATTCCTTTTTATCTGACTTATTTGTTATAAATGTCTCTTTCTTATGAAATTGAATTTAGTTTGATTTCTGGTATGTAGATTTTATCGAATTAGTTAGATGGCAGGTAAGAATATAGGGAAAGTTCTAATTGTGAAGCTGGAGTCAGATCTGAAGACTAAACTGCAATAGCAAAACAATGAAATTATTTGCAATGCGGGAGGTAATTTCTTGGGAAGTAAGAGCAAGGGAATATAGGGAATTGAAGGATGCCTTTGTTTAGTCCTTCTATTTCAAAGCAAGGAAAATTAAGTAAAGGTTTCTTTGCTAGATCCTCAGGTATATGATTTTTTTTTTAATAATATGACTTACAAGAAGCTGATTATAATTATTATAAAATGAACCGTGAGTATCTTCTTACATAAACTTTAAGGATATAATATTTATCTTTCTAGCTATGAGTTATAGTTTAGTAGAGATATTGATTGAGAGAAGGTTGACAAAGAGATGGATGCTTAGTTGTAAAATCAAAGCAAAGAGTAATAACCATGACCTAAAGGAATTGATTTGTGATCTCTCGCTGTGGGAAGTAGAACTACTCTCATTTCTGAGATCCCTTCTTAGAGATGCAAGTTCATTGTTTTTCTAATTGAGACTGTAATGTTCATATTGTTTGTCATTCAATTTGATTGTTTTTATTAGTTTCTTTAACTTTTTTATTTGGTGGAAAATACTATTTTTGTTTATTATTTTTGAATGATTAATTATCTCTAGATTTAGAAAAAATGTTTGCTGATTTTCTTGGAATTAGTGAGAAATATCTCGATAGAATTCCATTTAGAATAAAGATTTTAGCGCCTTAATGATTTTAGCTTTATACATACATTGATTAATTTTTCCTGGATGGAAATGGAATTGAAACTGTGCAGATTGCACAACATTGATTTCATGATTCGTTGTTGTTCGATTGCAATGAGGTACAACAACTACTTCTAATTCATGATACTTTTCGGAGATATTTTCATGGATGAAGATGTGGCTCTAAGCACCAACCTATGAGATCGGTTGGACAAAGGTGGGCCAAGGAGGATAATGTCTATGTTTCTTTCTCTTTCTTAATTTCCCATTTTCAGATGTCATATATATCGTCAACTTACCAGTTTATGATATGTGCAATTCTCTAGTCTACTTTAATCTTTCTGCAATTTTAGCGGCCAAAATATGTGAAGTTGGTTTTAAGTTGAGCATTGAGGTGAGATTTGGATGATGTGGGACGAATAAGGAATATGTGGGATGAGATTTCTACTATTGGAACTTGAGTTTAGTAAAAATGGTACTTACTCTTCGATGTTCTTCTGTCAATTCTTCATTTAATATATAGATGGTTGTGTTTGGTTACATACGATGAAGAATTATGAATCTTTTCGCTGTTCTTTACATAAGTTCCTATGAAAATCAAGGTTTCTTTATGGCTTTTGGTTGAATATATTGGCGGGCTTTTGTTGGATGTTTTTTTTTAGTTTTTGAGGCCATATTTTCATCTAAGTGTTAATAACTAATATTGAAATAATTGAAAGTAAACGCTGATCGAAAATAAAGTAATTTGAAGAAACATTGTGCTAGTGAGCTTTCCGGGTGGAAGTGAAAAGTTGATCTAGGTAGAATCACTGTCCTATAGGTTGATATATAAATAATTGCTAGTTCATTTGCATTTTGCAGGAGGGGATGAACTGATTTATAAATAAATTGTAGATTTAGAATTATTAAATGTCTGGTGATGAAGATGCAAAAACCATTGACGTTTTGACTGTGCTTAAATTTGCAAAGGATAATGGCTTGCTTCATGTAACGAAACAAATTACTTTGATTTGGCATGAATGCAAATATAATGTACAAGTATTGCTCGGTACCGATCTGCTTAAAACTGATTGTCTTTCCAACAGTTTCTTGGGGTTTTTTTATGTAATCCCAAGTTTTTTTTATCTTCTAATATTTGTAGATGTATCCTTCTTTTTTTTTTTTTTGGTTTTGTGAAAAGAGTATGGATTTGTCTTTCTCATGCCTAAAAAAAATTGTGAAAATTTATTAGGTTATTATGTGATTTAGGTTGATCCTTTTTCTTTTTTTGGTTACATTTGTAGGGTGACTAAATACATGGTACCACCATTAAGCAAGAGCTAGAGTTCAAGTCAGCCGTGAAAGAGGTGTTTTTACGTTTTTATATGCGCTTAGAGATTTGTTGCTGCGAGAGATGTTAATAGATACAAAGTTGTCTCACAAAAGTACTAGATTATCTTGTGGCTAAGATGAGCTACTAAATTTTTTGATGATGTATTTTCTTATGCTATTTACATTTTTAAAGCCATTCGACCAAGAATATATCATTTTAAGCAGTTTAGGGTCTCAATTTTGAGTTTTTCTTCGAAGTTTTCCAAAATTTAGAGTAACTTATTGCTCAATATCATACACAAACAAAATTTATAACATTTTTTGGCTCCAATTTCGTGGGTGAGTTCATTACTTATTATGTTAATAATTTATTGCTTACAATTTTGTTATATTGTCAATTCTCACAATAGTGAAAAACTATTCCACATATTGGCAAAAATAAAAAATAAAAAAACATATCAGATCAATTTTTTATATATTAGTGTTAAAGTTCGTTTTATTCTATAATCTTATTCTTCTCAAGCAACACATGAATGAGAGTCTAGAAATATTATCAATAATGACAATCGACCAGTTCCATAGAAGAATGTTAAAAAAAATGTGCTGAAAAGTGAGTCACCTAGACCTACTAAGTTAATTATTTGATTAAAAATCCTCAATGTAAATTTTATATCAATACAGTAAAAAACATAAATAATTAACAGTAACACAGATAGTGATAAATCGATTCACAATCAATCTGATTAATAATGGCAGGATATATCTAGATTGAATCAGAGATATAATCAGTGTAAGCTAGGCAAGATATATCATAGTCCATAAGATATGAATAGTAACACATAATCTAGTGCAGAAAAATAAATACAGAATCAGAATCAATACCAGAACTATTGACGCGGAAACCTAAAAGGGAAAAACCGCGGCCACCCTTGCTAGGACAACAAATCCACTAACACCTGGGAAAGTTATTATGCCATTTTTCTTTAAATGACATAATAAAATCTCATCAAAAATCACAAATATGATCATTGTCAATAACTAACAAATACTTAGATCCTTGTCAAAATATAAACCTTTGAAATAACATCAATGTTTCCAACAATTAAAAGGAAGCGTTAACAAATAATCATTTAGTTATTTTCCTTTTCATTCAATTGTCATCCCTGGTCGAGTCACTGCCAACTCCAGACCCTAAAATGCTTGAAATAAAGAGTGAAAACACTCAGTAGATTCCCGCTCACTAACTTTTAAACATGCAATGCATATTAGGCAATTAACACATATACACATGCAAATTATGTCTGTAGGTCTGTCTTAACACAAACCAATTGTCTATGTCTGTGGGCTCGTCGAAATGACGATCTAAATCTGTGGGCTCCCGATTAAGGTAAGCTAATTATGCGCATACTTTTCATGTTTCCATAAATCACATACAGCACATGCATAATCACATAATATAGTATTGCATCATACTTTTTATAAAAGTGCGCATATAACTTTGAAAATAACTTTGAATAGGAAATCTACCTCCTTATGCTTTCCTCTTTGGGTTTGAGCTAATGGGCAGTAAGTTATGCATTAAGTTATGCTCCTCGTCTAGCAGTCAAATAATTTAAATGTTAGAAGTTTGCTCTTGATCTTTTAAATTGAATAAAAGTGTAAACAAACTGTTAACCTTGAAAGTTTGGACTAAAACATGACTTTTCAAAACCTTAGGACCTAAATGGAGTTTTTCAAAATATTGTGGACTAAAATGGATAAAACTAGTACTTTTGGATCAACTTAAATATCAACAAAAAAATAGGGACTGAAACGGCTAAAGAGAAAGTTTTCGGGGAGAAATCTTCATGATAGTAAAACAAAGGACTAACTAAAGGCTTGGAATTGAACTGAGAATTAAAATGCTCATGATTCAAACTTGGGGACCCGAAGACAAAAATCAGATTTCATAAAATCCATAATTTCTAATCCAACCCTACCCCAAAATGAAAAGCAAGAGATCGGACGAATAGGGGACGGTCGTGAAGAGGGAGCCCGAGACACAGGTTTGAGGTTTTCGGTGTCATGGTTGCCGGCAAAGAATGAAGTTCGCGGTCGAAGCTTGGGGTGTTGGTCAAGGTGTTTGATGGGTGGGGTTCGATGGGTGTTGTTCAAGGTGTTCAAGCGAACTCGACGATGGGCATGGGTTCATATGGTAGAGAGGGTGTCGCTGTTGGGTTCTTGGAGTGGAGGTTTCAAGTGACAAGAGGGGTCATGGTCATGGGAGTATGGTTCACTGCCGGGTTCATCTAGCTGAGAGGGAAGTTCGAGAGCCGACTGAGGTTGCGAGATTCGGGTTCCAATTATGGCGAACAAGAGTGTGTCTGGCGGTGATTGGCTAAGGTGAGGTTCACAGCTCTGTGGCTTTAAATTTCTGGTTCCATAGTGGATTTTGGTTCGATTGTTGGGTGATTTCCTAGCCAAAGGTTGGCTCGGGGTGGCTAGAATTTGGTGTTTGAATGATGATGATGGCTGAAATCGGCTCGATTCCAAGGTTTGGGTATTTGGCAGCCGTGTGTGTGTGAATTCGTGTATCTAGAGTGTCCATGTATGTAATGTATACTTTGGAGATTAAAGTGTCTACAAATGCAACTGTGAATCGGGTCTGCGTATGTAACCGTGAATTTGGGTCTGTGTATGTATACGGTTTCTTCCGATCTGGGAACGAAGTCGCGAGGGGTCTGATTGTTTGCTAGAAATGTATGTGTGCAACTAGGAAATTCTGAGCATGCGTGCATATGAATTCCTGGGTATATGCATTGGAAGTTTGTGAATGTTTATATGTAGAGTGTAGCTGAATTTGGTATGATTTTCAAAGTGTGTGCGTGCGTGTGTTTGTGAGTGAAATGTGCTGAGATTCTTAGCTTGGTGTATTTTCTGTGAATGTGTGAGTTGTATTTATTTACACAGAGGAAGGAGCCCGTACCTGGGATATATTGTGGGAGATTTAGGGAATTCAGTTTGGATTCTCAGTTGCAGAATTATCAGAGGAGTTGGGTAGTTGGCAACGTTTGAAGAAATCTAAAGAATCTGTTAGTTTTCAACAGGTGTCAAATTGGGTTGAACTAGTCCAATAGCTGAAGAATCCAGTGGAACAGGTCAGAGGCGTGTTTAGCTGGCTTTAACCCAATTTGGGCTCAAAATTATTGGGCTTAAAATGACTTTAAAGCAAGTTGGACTTAGCAAATTGGGCTTAAATCACAAGTGGCTCAACAAGAAAACGGATAACGGGCTTGAACTCAGGCTTCATATGGATTAAAATTTGGACTTAAGTATCTTAGGCTTTAAAAATAAAAAAGAAGGAAATCTGGACTTTGTAGTTAGTTGGACCAAATATAATACTTGATAAATAAAAACCCAACTAATCATAAACTTGTGTTTTTCTTTAGAATAAAAATTTGACGAGCGACACACGTTCTCTTAAACTTCGTCATGACCCACATTAAAAATTATGGATTAGGGTGGTAGCGACGCACTTAAGTTCTTCTAAAATAAAAATTTCAAAATATGAAAATTCTGGTCGCTACAACCCCTCACCACTTAATTTAATTTTCATCCTCGAAATTTAGCTTACTTGTTCTGTTAATTTTAGATATTTCTCCAGTATATCTGTTTCTCTCTCTTACGTAGCCTCTTTGCTACTGTGGCCACCTCACTGGATCTTAACTAACGGAATCTCTCGATTTATCAAAACATGTACTTTTCTGTCGAGTATGGCATTCGGTACTTCATCATAGGTCAAATCTTCCTGTACCTTAACTAACTGCACATTCACCACATGGCTTGGATCAGGAATATACTTCCTCAACATAGATACATGGAATACGTTGTGCACTGCCGAAAGTTCTGGAGGCAATGCCAAGCGATACACCACATTTCCAACCCTTTCCAATATCTCAAATGGCCCAATGTACCTCGGTCTCAGCTTATCTTTTTTACCAAAACGAACACCCTTCATTGTTGCAACTTTGAGGAATACTGTCTCCCCAACCTGAAAATCCATGCTTTTTCTTTTCTGATCAGTGTAACTTTTTTGTTGATCTTGTGCCACCTTAATCCTTGCCCTGATTTTCTCAATAGTCAGAACTGAGATCTTGACTAACTCAGGCCCCAACATCTTCCTCTTACTGACTTCGTCCCAATAAATTGGTGAACGACATCGTCGGCCATATAGAGCTTTATATGGGGCCATGCTGATAGTTGCCTAAAAACTGTTGTTGTAGGCAAACTTGACTAACGGCATATGAGTTTCCCAACTCCCAACCAGATCCAAAACACATGCCCTCAGCATGTCTTCCAATATCTGGATAGTCCTTTCAGACTGTCCATCTGTCTGAGGGTGGTGGGCTGTGCTGAAATTCAGCTTTGTGCCCATCAAGGTTTGTAAAGACTTCCAAAACCTTGAGGTAAACCGCGGATCCCTGTCCGATACGATAGATATCGGAACTACATGGAGTCGCACAATTTCTTTGATATAAATCTGAGCAAGCATCGGAGACTCATACCGACTGGTAGGAAATGGGCGGATTTTGTGAGTCGATCCACAATAACCCCAATAGCCAATCTGGGGAGACCCTCTACGAAATCCATAGAAATTATTTCCCATTTCCACTCCGGAATCTCTAAAGGATTCAGCAATCCTGATGGTCGCTGATGCTCAGCTTTCACCTGCTGACACGCTTAGCATTTGGTAACTAACTTGGCAGTACTTCCCTTCATATTTCTCCATCAAAAGGTTTCACGCAAGTCCGTGTACATCTTGGTACTACCGCCTGGGTGTGCCGCGTATGGGGTGGAATGAGCTTCGGTCAAAATTTCATCCCGGAGCTTGTTGTTTCTAGCACGCATAGGCGGCCATAGAATTCCAAAGCGCCGTCAAAAGAGATTTCAAACCTCTTCCTCTTTTCCATTTCGACCCCAGCTCTTATCTTTTCTAGGAATGTGTCATCCTTCTGTGCCATAATAACTCTATTTTTTAAGATCCAGCCTGACCGTCAAACTAGCAATCGCTGCCAATCCCATCTCTTTGCGGTGCAACTACTTTGATCCTCAATTTCTCAAAATCCTTAATCAGCTGGTCTTGGACTGTACCAAGTGCTGATAACTAGCCCATATTTTTCCTACTCAAGGTATCTGCGACTACGTTAGCCTTACCCAGATGTAATAGGATCTCGCAGTCAAGATCCTTGACTAGTTCCAACCATCTTCTTTGCCTCATGTTTAGCTCCTTCTGAGTGAAGAAGTACTTGAAGCTCTTTTGGTCGGTGTAACTCTCACATTTACTCCCATATAAGTAGCGACGCCATATCTTTAGAGCATGCACTACAGCGGCGAGTTCAAGATCATGAGTCGGATACTTCTCCTCATAGGATTTCAACTGCCTAGGCGCGTAGGCATTAACCTTACCCTGCTGCATTAAAACACACCCTAATCCTAGTTTTGATGCATCGCTGTAGATCACATATCCATCGGTATCGACAATACTGGTGCCGAAACCAATCTCTTCTTCAACTCTTGGAAACTTTATTCGCATTTATCTGTCCAAATGAACTTCTCACCCTTTCGGGTGAGTCGCGTCATTGGACTGCTATCTTGGAGAAACCCTTTATGAATCGCTGATAATATCCACTCAAACATCAAAAGCTTCTTATCTCAGCGGCAATGGTAGGCGAAGACCAGTTATTAACTACCTCCACCTTAGCTGGGTCTACCTCAATCCCCCTAGCCATCACCACATGACCGAGGAAACCTACAGGATCCAGCCAAAATTCACACTTCTTGAATTTGGCGTATAATCTTTCCCTCTGCAGAGTTTCGAATACAGTCTTCAGATGTTCGACGTGTTGTTCCAACCTCTTCGAGTATATTAAGATGTCATCGATGAACACGATGACGAACTTATCCAAATACTCATGGAACACCCGGCTCATCAAGTCCATAAATACCGCAGGGGCATTCGTCAAACCGAAGGGCATTATAGTAAATTCATAATGCCTGTGACGGGTTCTGAATGCCATTTTAAATATATCTGCTGACTTGATCTTCAACTGGTGATAACCTGACCTCAAGTCGATCTTAGAAAATACAGCTGCTCCTTTCAGCTGATCAAACAGGTCTTCAATTCTCGGGAGTGGGTATTTGTTCTTAATCGTCAACTTGTTCAGTTCATGATAGATTAACACATTCTCATACCCCCGTCCTTCTTCTTCACGAACAGGACTGGTGCTCCCCAAGGAGACACACTTGGCCTGATAAAACCCTTCTCTAAAAGTTCCACAAGTTGAACTTTTAACTCCTGTAGCTCCTTTGGTGCCATCTGGTAAGGAGCTTTGGAGATTGGAGCTACTCTGGGTATCATGTCGATGGTAAACTCTACTTGTCTATTGGGTGCAACACCCAGCAGATCCTCGGGAAACACATCGAGGTACTCACGTACCACTGGTACATTGTCCAAAGATATATCTTCAGAAGGTTTGCCTTGAAGGCTAACCAAATACCCTTGACAGTCTGCCTTTGCTAGCAACTTCCTCACTTTGAGGGCTGAGATAAAGAGGGGTAGTGCCTTAATCTTTGACCCCGTAAACTTAAACTCCTCGTCCCCATGACATTCAAATCAGCTTTAATTATCATACCATCAAAGTCTATCTGTACTGCCCTAGCTATCTCATATGTATCAATTAATCCACTTGATGGAATACTAACCTCAAGTACACTACCAGTTTTCTCCCCTCCATGCTCAGTCTAGCAAGGCATGCAACAGATATAAAAGAATGCGTAGCACCAGAGTCAATCAAAACGTAGACGGGAGTGTTAGAGACAGATAGAATACCTACTATCACATCTGGGTCCTCCACAGCATCCTCGTGGGTCAAGGCAAAGATCTTGGCTTTCCCTTTCTTTGCGTGATTTGTACCTTTGCCTAGCCCACCATTCTTGCACTCATAGGAAAAACGCCCTGGCTAGCCATAGCAGTAGCAGACGTTCTGCCCCATGTTGTACTCGCCAGAGTGGTGCTTCTTGCATTTCTAGCACTGTGGGGTGCAGCACTCCTTTGGCCACTATTTGACCCAGTGTTCTACTTTTGCTGCCCCGGTCTGAAGTTTCTATTCCTGCCCTGGTCGGACCACTTCCTCTTCCCGTGATCTTACTAAGCAGACTGGCCCCCGATGTTCATACCTGAGTAGGTGACTGTCTAAGTCTTTTTCACCACCTCACCATAAGTGGGGAGATCGAAGACGCTAACGATTTGCCGGATCTAAGGTCCCAACCCTCTTTCAAAACGTCGGGCCTTCATATGCTCGATGCTCACCAGGTACGGGGCAAAACGGGACAGCTCTTCAAATTTTCGTTCATAGGCTATAATGTCTTTATCCCCCTGCATCAGTTGCAGAAACTCTACCTCCTTGTGATCACTGAGGGCCTAGGCAAAGTACTTATCGGTGATCTCAGTTTTGAACTGAGCCCAAGTCATGCTCCTTAGTTCCTCGTTAGTCCTAGTATGAGTCGCTGACTCCCACCAATGCCCAGCCCCACTGGCCAACTTGAATTCCACACACAGGACTTTCTAATCCTCGGGGCAAGTAATGTGGCGGAAAATCTTCTCCATTGTGCGGATCCACTCATCTACAACTAACAGTCCGCCTTCACCGTCAAATGTCAGTGGCTGGTGCCGATGGAACTGTTCGATGATTGACACCACTGGGGCAACTAGAGGTGCTACCAGTGCCAGTGTAGGTGCCAAAGCTGGAGCGGGGGCCTGTGGCATACCCTGCACGACCCTAATGAGTTCTCAGAGCACATCAATTTGTGTTGGGCGCACTATTTCTTTACAAAATATATATTTATGTTTTAGTGACTTGAAGAGTGCATATGTAGATATATTCCAACACAAAAAAGAATAAAAAGGAACAACTCATGGAACATGAAAATCTTTATTTATTATTATTCATCAAAATCCTTCGAAAGGAGTACATTAAAGGAGCATCTGGTGCTCAACAATTAACATGAATAAAGAACAACTCTGAGATAAAAACATGTACTATGTGAACAATGATAACTACTCTAAACTCTCTCCTATCTCTAGTCATCATCATCATTAACCCAACTGCTCGACGCCCTAAACTTCTTGGGCGAAGGGGGTCTTCCTATGTGGCAGTTGATTCTAGCTCAGAGTCTCCTAAAGCCTCTACTTCCTCTTCCTCTCCTAACTCCTCTTTTGATTCCTCCTCGGGAATCTCATCCGGAATCTCTTCGGGAATCTCTTCCTCAGGATCTTCCTCTGGGTCTTCCTCCGGATCCTCCTCCAAATCCTCCTCTGGATCCTCTTCCGGCTCAGGAATAGGTGCAAGCGTGGGGAAAACTGTAGCGCCATATTGCGCATATGCTTTCCAATGCACTAAGAGCACCTCGCAGAAGAGGTCAAAGTTAACATCCCTACCTCGAGCCATATGGAGGTGAAAGTAGATGTTAGTAACTTCTGTTTGTTCTCCTTCCTCAAACGTGTCAGATCGTATGATTAATAGACCAAGCTGTGGTCGTCTGGTATCCAAAGTTCATGGCTAGGGTACGAGCAACACGAAACGTTCCACATGTTCACCCTTAGTCTGGTTAGGGTCAGCTACAAAGTTCTCATATGCTACCCTAGCTGCCTCAGCCTAACCATTTTCGTTATCTTCTGCCATATCTGTTAACCAATTATGTAAGATCCAGTTAGTTGGGGTCTTAATAACTTTTAGTAATACTTTGAGGACTTAGAAAGAAATTTTCTTTGTCTTGTTGGTCACATCTTTTCTTAAAATTCATCGTGTGCCCATATTACGCCCATAGCTAGCTCAAACTCTATCAAAATCTTTCTTTCTTTATTAGGATACGATAAATACTTTTAAACTTTTCATAGTTTCTGCCTATCTATATCATGCACTTTTTCCTTTCTTATATGCATGCATAAATTTCTAGGCAGACATAATTAAAATACTTATAACATCGTATCCAAGTAAACAATTTTTTTGAAAGCCGTAAATAAACTTTTTACCTAGAGTTGGCGGCTCGAACGACTGCGGGTAGCAATTAAGTTGAAGGCAGTCAAATTTATTTTCAAACATATCCTTTAAGTGAGTCTACATAAACGTAGACCTCGCTTTGATACCAAACTGTAACGCCACAAGTTCTAAACACTCGAGACGCTACTAAATCTATTCTATCTCATGTTAAAGTGTGGAAAAGCTAAAACATTTACATAAATAGGTGCGGAAAATTTTTCTTTAAAGGACATAATAAAATTTCATCAAAAATCACAAATATGATCATTGTCAATAACTAACAAATACTTAAATCCTTGTTATTTTCGTTAAAATACAAATATGATCCTTGTTTTGAAATAACATCAATTTTTCCAACAATTAAAAGGAAGCATTAACAAATAATCATCTAGTTATTTTCCTTTTCATTCAATTACCATCCTCGGTAGATCGGAAGAGCACAGCTCTAGACCCTGAAATGTTTGAAATAAAATGTGAGTGTTTCGAAGAAACACTCAGTAGATTCCCACGTACTAACTTTTAAACATGTAATACATATTAAGCAATTAACACATATACGCATACAAATTATGTTTGTAGGTTTGTCTTAACACAAACCAATTGTCTATGTCTATGGGCTCGTTAAAATGACGAGCTAAATCTGTGGGCTCCCGATTAATGTGAGCTAATTATGCTCATACTTTTCATGTTTCCATAAATCACATACAGCACATGTATAAACACATAATATAGCATTGCATCATACTTTTCATAAAAGTGCATACATAATTTTGAAAATAACATTGAATAGGAAATCTGCCTCCTTATGCTTTCCTCTTTGGTTTTGAGCTAATGGGCAGTCAGTTATGCATCAATCTATGTTCCTTGTCTAGCAGTTAAATAATTTAAATGTTTGAAATTTGAAAATGTTTTAAATTGAATAAAAGTGTAAA
>CAVNYN010281359.1:0-16832 GCA_963692815.1 Nyctanthes arbor-tristis | reverse complement strand
TCATACAAGTTCCACCTAGAAAATAAACCTTAATGCCAGGGACATGACAGAAAAACGCTTCAGGGGACTGTGAGTGGTAATGTCCTCCATGGCCCACAGCTCCATAAGGTGCTCTGATTGTCAAACCTGAGAAAAATGAGCATGTTTCAATATCAAAATAGAAGGGAAAAGCATAGAGTACAAAAAAACCAGTATAGAAGCCCCGACAAATACCTCCACAATCGAATTGGTTGCCACTCCGGTATCTAAATTTTGCAGCCTCATTGACAATCTAAAAATTAAAATAAACATTTGTCATCCAGATGCAATCTTTCTGAACCTGGAAATGCAAGAGGAGAGATACTAGCCTGGTCAAAAGCAGGAAATATATAATCCGCGAATTGAATTTCAGCTATTGCCCGATTCCCCTGGAAATTGAGACACCATAAAAGCAATATTAAAGTGAATAGATGGCAATAGAAGGTAAGTGAAAAAGAATGAAAGACACCCCCCCCCCCCAAAAACCCTTTTTCTGTTTTGGTGGGGCCGGGGTTGTTGGTTTCAGTTTTTGTTTTGGAAGATTCAGAGTGCCCACCATGGCGGCCAGACCAATTGCAAATCCAACAATGCCCTGCATGGACAATTCATATTACTAAATGGATTTTTCTCGGAATACAAATTTAATTTCTAAATTATAAGTGATAAAGACAAATTATATCGTACTAACAGTGCATGGAATTCAATATTCTGGAGAAGATTTTGCTACCTCCGTTTGGAATCACACGGAAAATAAAAAAATGATGATTTGGATATCGGATAATTACCTGCTCGCATAAAGGAGTATTGAAAACTCTATGTTTGCCAAAACGATCAGATAATCCAGTTGTACAACGGAAAACTCCACCAAAACCGACATCTTCTCCGAATACATAAGCACTAACAAAAAGATAGCACAAACAAATAAAAGGAAAGAAATTTAACAAGTTGACCTAAAGATCTTTCGGAAAAGCTAAAGAAAGCTTTCTCTTTGGAATTATTGAGTTAAACGAACCAGAAGCACTTCTCTGGAGTTGTACAAAATTCCGCATAATAATAGATGAAACAAATAAATAACTCCGGCAGAAGTGAAAAGACATATTCTCCCCGTTAAAAGGAAACAAATTATCATCATATATATCCTTATAAGAAAGGGGTTGAAATCAAGGACAGAGAGAAAGAAGTCCCAATTGAGATAACATAAAGAGCGGGCGTACCGGGAGTCAGTTTCTAAGGCAATGTGAAGCGCTTGATTAATGGCGGAGTAGAGGTTGATGGCCTTGTTGCCAGTTTGTTCCTCATTGATCGTACTAGTCGCCGACGACAATCCCCTCAACTTGCTACTACTACTGCTTTGAAATCCCCGAGAGAACAGCTCCAGTTTCCCGATTCTCCTTAGCCCGCTCGCCATTGACAGAGGAAACAAGACACAATTTTTGGCTTGCACGCATTCACAAAAACTCAACCAGTCCCGTGTTTCTATTTTCCTCTATCCAAATTAGTGCAGTTTCCTCACTATAATGAATTTTTTAATTGACTAAAATATCACTATTTAGAATATTAAAGAAAAAAAAATATTACAAAAAGACATTCCCTCCCCAATAATAGTTAACCTTGTCACTACTTTTATGCTATTTATTATTATGATGATTGCAATGATAAATAAGAAGATAAAAAATTTACTATATATTTCTAACTATATTTAATATGTTTTCTTAATCTATATGAAAATTAGTTACTACTACCTGGCGTGTCAGGTAGCTTGGTCCCTTTTATTTTTCCTTTTCTTTACTTTGAAAGTTCTCTCCTGTGCAATGCTTTTCGTAACTAGTGTGTGTATATATATATGTGTGTGTTGGTTTTAACCTTATCCACCAAATTATATTTAAAATGTAAATTTTCAATTTTTCATTAATTTGAAATATACTAGGTGTAATTTTATTTTCCTACACATCATATCACATTTGAATTAATTAATAATAATTATGTGATCAAATATTTCTGTGTCAAAATTTGTATCCACTTTTTGTATACAAGTAGAATTATTTGAAATGAAACTCAGACCACTTTGCTAATATGGTAGGCAAACTTTTTAGAAAATTTTCAACACTCTGTGCCCATTGTAATAAATGGTGCATTTATTATAAGGTAAACATTGTTGCAGTCACTAGTAAGTCACATTAATTTTTTTCTGAACAATTATAAGAAGACATATAGAAGTGATATTAATAAGTGATATTTTTATGTGGCACACATTTATTGGGTGATGATCACATAACTATTTTGTCATCATCCAACACAAATGTGTCACATAAGAATGTTACCTAGTAACATCTATTTTTGATATCTCTCTAGAATTTTTGTTTTTTTCTCTACCCAACCCCGCACCAAATATTTTGAGTACTGCTTTTCAATTTGATCGAGTTTGTGTGTTGTACCATCCAATTTAATATATATCCCACCCAATATTTTAATTAATATGTCAGTCATATTATCGTTTACTTATCAATTACCAGTTTAATATAAGTGACACAGCACAAGGATAAGAACGTGAATAGATTTGTTATCAGCAAACACATCTATAATTCAAATTGCATATACAAAACAAGTACTATGTATTGGTTATCACCAATTACAAAAATCAAATTGCAATTACAAAGAATGAATAATAAACATGAAAAGAAACACCTGAAAATTGAATTAAAACTGACTAATTAGTACTATCTACTCATAGCGTTTGAATTTTCTACGGTTTTTGTCTTTATCGTTTCAAACCTAACAATTATACTCTCAATTTTAACATTTCTTGCATCATCTACCCCTTCTATCAATCGATGTTAATTTAACCGTTAAATGGGCAAATTTTTTTACTAAAAGACCAAGATACCCTCAAAATATTAAATTACATTTGAGTTTTTTGGATTTTCAAATACTCTTTTTAATATTATATTATAATTAGTGAAGATCCTACTTAATTTTCAACTTAAACGAATTAAATTGTTCTAATTTCTTTTGCATTAGGTTATTTTTTATTCTTCCATTTTTCTTTAACTTTTAAATTGATGTGAACTTTTTGTGAGTACTAGTTTTAACGTGGCGCAAAAGAGGGCTTAAGAAGAATAATTTTTTGTTCTAATTATTTTGATTTGTAATTCTCTAAAGATTTTAAGAATATCTTTGTCTTTTAGGAAAAAGTTAATCATCTGATGATGATATACTAAGAGATTTTAAAGAATGTGGTAAATAGTGTCAGAAAAGTTGAAATTAATGGTGTAAGTGTCAAATTTAAAACAATAGAGATCAAAAGCACAACAAATCCAAACATTTTGGGTAGATAGTGTTGATCAGCCAAAATTCAAGTTTTAATATTTTTTAGAGCGTCTTCGTCTTTTAGTAAGAGGTTGTTTGAATCTTTTTATTTTTTCCATTTATAAATTCACCTACTATGATTTGACTGTTAATTTGACAACTACTCAACAATCACCACACATTTCAAACTTCAATTAAAACTCCACCACTCATTTCCACTCATTATAAATTCCTTTTATAAATTGTAAAAATAAAGAGCTTCAAACAAGCTCTAAAAAATTTGACCGTTTGATGGTCAAACTAACATCAATTGATAGACATGGTAGATGGTGCAAGAAAGGTTGACATTAAGGGTATAACTGCTAAGTTTGAAATGATAGAGATGAAAAATGCACACGATTCAACGTTAAAGATAGATAGTGGTAATTAGCCAATTAAAATATAAACAGAAATTATCATTAGTTTGTTGGTACTCACAATGAGGGCCATACCCTGTGAGTGTCGAAGGACAGATCCACTAGAGGGCGCCCAAATGCAATGCGTACATCCATATGGAACAGTGATTGTCATGTCATAACTACAAAGTCTACACTGACTATAAGTGCCGGAAAGTTTCGTAGAAATCTATAATAAATTAATTAAGAGAACTAAGTCTTGGTATCTTTTGTATTATAATTTAATTTTCACATTTTTTATTTAGTAAATATTACGATAATTGTTTTTTTTTTTAACAAAAACTTTGGTGAAAGAATTCAGAGAAATTTGAACTCGTGACAATTGAGTTAAGCACCAAAACCTTAACCAATTTGCCCTTTTTTGTTAGGTTTTTTCATTAATAAATTAAAATATAAAATCTAAAAGGTCAATTCCAAAGCAAACCCTAATCTCTCTTAATTCATTCATTCACCATCTTCACTGTATGTTGGTGAGTTTAATGTTATTTGAATTTTTTTCTATGCATTTTACAAATTTTTTTTTGAATTTTTTTAGTTCTATTAGAATATTTCAAAATTGGGCGGGTAATAGGTATTTTTTACCTACCCCACCCATACACGATTTAAACGGGTACATGGCATGTATGGTGTAGGGTTGGTAGAAATGAGGCGGGGTACGGGAGAGGCGTACCCAACCAGAACCCACCTCATTGCTATTAATTAAAATGTGATTCCTATCCCATCTCATTTTTTACCCTCCAATTTCTAAATTAATTAGATTTGAAGATTTGTTCTTTTATTGTGAGAGAAACATCACTTCTTTCCGCAAACACCTCTATATCTGACATTGTTTCAATTGAACTATATGATATTTGAAAATTTAGATTTAGTGTAAAATGCGGTGTCTTAAATTAGTAATAACTTAATAAGTTAAATATAAATTATAACACAATTTTCTATTTGAATTCTCATCACATTTAATTTTTCCAAAAACTATACGTAAAAATGTTTACAACATATATTTTTAATATCTTTAATATGTCGTTCGACTCATGTTTTTGTTTTTTACGATCTAGTATTCCGGTTAGAATATCTTATATTTCTGGCTAACTTTAATTAT
The DNA here is from genome assembly GCA_963692815.1 of Nyctanthes arbor-tristis. Classification (NCBI taxonomy): domain Eukaryota; kingdom Viridiplantae; phylum Streptophyta; class Magnoliopsida; order Lamiales; family Oleaceae; genus Nyctanthes; species Nyctanthes arbor-tristis. Next base: position 11,954 of record CAVNYN010281359.1, on the reverse strand, counting down.
AAAAATGATAAATTTAAATTTGGTAATATTGTACATTTGACAATGAACTTATGTTTTCGAATGTATTGAATAATGGTAATAGATATTTCCCATTGTTGCATATACATGAGAGATTAGATATAAGAATGTAGATTGTCTTATAAACGATCTTGAACTTCGCGATTACTAAGTCTGTTGATGATCTTATTAATTCAATTAATGTACATTTATATTTTTATATTTTGTACAGAGGGGCAAATGTTGCATATTTAAGTTTTTCTCACGTTGGTTTAACTAGTTAATATTTAAATTTTCCGAATGTATGTGTCCGGTGAGAGACATGGTCCCAAGAAAATAAATAAACAATATATATTCATTTTCGAAATAATTACTTCTATAAGAGTAAAAGAAACCTAGAATAACTTCAAAGCTTTCAAGATTTTTTTAGAAGTATTACAAAGGGACGGTAGAGAATGAGAATTAAACTTTAAACCTAAAGTGTGATAAATTCACTTGAAAACAATCACACCACATAAGTTTATCTTGGCCAATGCTTTTAAGAATTTGGTTGTCTTCAATTACTATTTTTTTTTTTAGAGATAATTTCTAACCTGGCTTTTCAAGTAAACGAAGCGTTTTGCCAAATTTTGCAATCCCAGGCAGTAAATTTTTCGGGTCAACCCAACCGAATCCGTTTGGTTCATCCGGGTTAGGGAGTGAAAAAACCTAAAAATCAAGCTGAAAAATCCGTCAAAAAGTGATCGAAACCGAAAAGATTCGAGTAAAACTGAAAAAGAAAAAAGCAACTCGAAATTGATTCGAGTCAATTTCCAGGTCATCTAAATCTCAAACTAAAAACGACGAGTAAATTTCAAGCCAAGCCTAGAACCAACCCGACCCGCCGACCGCCTGATGTGGAGCCTTATTGATTTGTGGTGAGGTGCAATTGCACAGGTGCGTGTGCAATTGCACTACTGTGTGGGCCTCATCGCGCCACATGAATACACGACTTTCATGAAATTGCAACTTAGTCCTAAGTTTTAGCATAGCTGGTCCATGATTATTAAGCAAAATGTCTTTTGGTCCACACATTTCAGCTTTTCTTTCATATTTAATTTGATAATTGCACCTTTAGTCCTTAAACTTTTTCCTCATCCAATACGGTCCTCATAATTTTCCTCAATTTCACAACAATTACCTCCACCCATTTGAGTCCTTAAAACTTTTTCGGGTAATTGGCGCAAAAAGACCCTAACGTATGAGGTTGTTGTGTAAAAGGACCCTATCGTTTTCACTTTGGCAAATTAGACCCTAACCTATCACTGTTCATTCAGAAAATGACCTTATCGTTTTTGTCTTGACAAATTAGACCCCAACCTATCACTGTGCATACTGAAAAGGACCCTCTGTCTCCTTCAGTCGAAACTCCCGTTAACTCGTGCATATTCTTCTATACTCAGTAGCTTGACAATGATATTTATATCTTTTAAAAATTACAATATTTTTTTCCGCATCTTCTAATAGCATAGCTAATTATTATTGTTATTATTTATCATTATCATTATCATCTTTTGATATATTAAAACTCAGTGCTGATTGTTAAGACCTTTATAGTCTAGTGGTATCCGTGTTGGTTGTTTATTCTCTTGTTTAATGGTTCGATTCTCCTCCCCTACAATCCCCTTGTAACGTCAAAAAAAACTCAGTACTAATTTATCGTTAGATATTTAGCAGTATTAGGAGATAATATGACATGTCAAATAGTATATATCTAACACACCACATAAACATCTAGTAGCATATTATTTTCACATTTGAACCCCATTGTTAATAAAAATTAACATAAATGAACCTCAAATATGTCGTCAGACGTTTATGTGGTGTGTTAAATATGTACTATTTGACACGCTATATCATTTCCTAATACGACTAAATATCTAATGGTAAATAGCACTGATTTTTAATATATTAAAAATGATAATAATAATAAATAATAATAATAATAATAATTAAATATACTATTATAAGATGCGGAAAAAAGATATTGTAATTTTTAAAAGATATAAATATCATTGTCAAATTGTTGGGTGTGGAAAAATATGCACGAATTAAAGGGTCTAATTTGTCAAGACAAAGACGATAAGGTCATTTCCTACATAAACAGCGATAAATTAAGGTCTAATTTGTCAAAGTGTGAACGATAAAATCCTTTTACACAATAGCTTTATACACTAAGGTATTTTTACGCCAATTACCCAAACTTTTTCCTCATGCAATATGGTCGTCAGACCCATTATTTCACACCACTGGCCTTCACCCATTTGTGAGATACGTGGCCTGTCCATCAAATTGATTTGATTAAAACGTTTGTAAACTCCTAAAAATATATTTTTATATCTAGCGAGATACATATAGAGTTAAATAATTGAGTTGTCTAGAACAATATAAATTTAATTAGTTTGATCAACTTTAAATTTAAAAAAAAAGTACGTAAAAATAAAAGAGTATAAAGGAGAAATCAGAAAAGGCCGTCGAAATTGACCGCCAAAATGCTGCCAATTTTGGCTTGTGCAACGTGCCCCGATTTTAATCCTACTTGGACCACCAAAATGCACGAATTCTTGAACCATTTGCGCTGGATTGCTTCCCCGGCTAGATTCTAGCCCCTATATCACAAATCACATACGTACAGAAAAGCTAATCCAGACTTTGATGGGCTAAAATAGGTTGACATCAAACTAGCAGAGAATAGAATTACGGTCATTTCCCCATAGCCCCCAACTAAAAAGGAGGGAAATAATGAATCAAGCTAGCCTCAACAAACAAGAACCATAAACTCACTGAGAAGAACAGGAAAATGGGGCAACCGCCAGACTTCTGCTGAGCATCCTGGTATGCTTCATCAAGCTTCTTGTTACCGTTAGGTGTGCTTGCCCAGACATTGTCTTTGATGCTCCTGTGGATGTCGTCCTCACTGTACGACTTAATAATGTAAAATTTTGCATCGGCATAATTAATAGGGAAGTCAGACTGGTTGTATTGCTCCCGATTTGGAGTCACGCCTTTCTCTTTCTCTATGTCCCTAGTTCCATACAATGGTATGTTTTGCCCTTTGACTACTAGAGTCACTGGTGGAAATCCCTTCTGATTTTTGGAGCTTTTGCCTCTTGGTCCCCCGTTCAACTTGTCTAAACAATCAATGGTCTCATTACTATAATTGTAGAAGCCATTTCCCCTTTCCCTGGTTTTGTACTTGCCATCAATGGCCATCCAGCTGCGATAATTTGTACGTGAATCATATCCATTAGATCTACAGCCTAGACCAAACCTGTAAGCATTGTCATATTGGCTGACACTTTATTTGGATAAAATCTATTTGTGTAACCATTAGCTGCATCCACAGGTGACACGAGCTGGCTGGTGCAAACCTGTGATAAAGACCTTTAAATTCAAAATACACTTGATACATCATTAACCACAAAATTGGAATGGGTTCCGAATGTAATCTAGTGTAATCTGTGTAGGAGTGTGCAAAAAGACTCAGTCATGCATAGTTTAGCATATTAATGATTTACGTGAAAACTAACAAATTGATAAACCGAAATAGGGAACACCAAAGTTTTCCAGAATAGTATGCAATGTCAAATCAAAGTTGAGTAAGATAAATACCATCAGGTAAGGAAGGTAACTTTGATTCCTTGAGAAGGAAGTTCCACTTACATTTGAAATTAATGAGGTCATGGAAGAACTAATCACCAGTCCATCTAGCCACGGGCCAGGTGACCGGATGCTGTCAAATCCAAATCTTGGGTCCATATAACCAGAAGCAGTAATCCCTCCAGTTAAGGCTCCTTCCATAGGAGCCATTAGCATTAAACGACGAACTTTGGTAGGTTGGTCTTGCAGCTGGTGAAACGCTATTTCCCTTCTACTGCCGCTATTTGCAATGCCAGTAGATTTTGCATTAGCAGAACCACCGATAAAGGCACTTGATCAACAGCTGCAGAGGTTGATATCTCACCTTTAACGGGGGCAGCTGAAGTAGGAATACTATTAGCTTGTGTCGTGGGCTGGCAGCTCGGAGCAGCGTAATGGTAGTGTTGAGCTCCATAAAGAAGATAATCGTGACCCACAGTGGGAACAGTCGAAGCAGCAGGCAAATATGGCCCATAAGGAGTATATCCATAGCCGTGGTGATATATAAGAGATCCATTATCCCCATAGGCGCCCTACATATTTTAGTTAAGGGACATAATCACCATCAGAAATTTCAATCATGACTTTGGCACAGCTAAATAGAAGGACGATAGACAATGTGTGCACGTCCAAGTTCATTATTCCATCTCAGCTAATAGCCTGATACTTGCAAATCAAGAAAGCAGTAGTAGTCGAGAGGACTTACAGGAATCATCTCTGTTCCATCCAGATTCATATATCCAGTGTAGTCCTCCCAGTGGTTACCACTCCCATCATAGCCTATAAACATAGAGATGGATTAAAGCCAAGCAGACTAGAATCAAGAAGCAAATCAAAATGAGAACAAGGCTAGGGGAAAACCATTGCATGACTCATGAATGTTCCTGAGGACAACCTTACCTCCATAATAACATCCACTTGGGAGGTAATACATAGTCGGATCTATAAAATCTGGCAACATAGGCGTGACAGACGGATCACTCGACTGATTCTTTAGGTTGGTTGCTTTCACAGAATTTATAGATGACTGCAGGAAATATTAAAAATGCAATTAAAAAAGAAAAAAAGAAAAACAGTCTTTAAAAGGTCATTCGGACAAATACTCACTAAGAATATTAAATATATAAAATAATGGACATTAACCTTTTTGGTATATTAAATGCCCTAGAATTTTAGTAGTCCTCTTCTGCGAGTCCAAAGACAATTTCTGCAGCAAAGTTGCTGCTTCTGAAGAAGATAAAAGTAAAGGAAGGCATTTCTCCATACCAGAAGCAAACATATATTGCTAAATTCTGATACAAAAATAATAACAACGCATAGGTCAACATTAAAAATTAAAAAAAAAAAAATCAGGTTAACCACAGCCAGTTAACAGTTTCAAAAGATCAGAGGTACTGGAACTCCAAGCTAAAGTACAGTATTCAAATTAACAAGGAAATTAAACTGAAGCAGGAAAAAGAATTATCAAGGTTTTTCAAAAGACTTTACAGAATCAACAATTAAGAAAGGAGAATTTATGGACCTGCTAGCACAGACAAGAAGTCAAAACCACAGCAGTAGTAAAATTAGTGGTAATCTCAAACCATATGCCTAGTAACAAATTTCCCAAATAAAACGATTCAAATCTACACATAAACCAAGAACACAGCACCCCCGTAGTCCAACGAGAAAAAATCTAGCGAAAGGTTTACGAGGAAAGTTAAAAAGTCAAAAATTCTCAGCACATACTGCATGATACTAAACGAACCCCATATACATGTAGTTAAAAAAGAGCCAGATTGGACATACGCGTGGAAACTAGAATACAAGTAATAAAAGTTAAAAAGGATACGATCAGCCGGTGAAGCGACGGCGGCCATGGCCCGTGAACAGGTAGATCCTTTGAGCGGGGGAGAAGCAGCCGCCAAAAATTTAAGGGTTTGGGTTTAGGGGAAAAGAGAGAGGGAAAGAAATGAGAAAGGCTTCGATACGTCTTTTATCTATGTGAAATAAAAAGGGGCAATTTCTAAAATGGCCATATTCTAAAAAAACAAGTTTAAATATGATCTATTTACAAAATTTGTGTAAAAATGGCTATTTTTTAAATAAAATTATATTATTACTCGTAAGTAATAATTTTTCTTTATATCTGTATATCTCTATAATTTATCTGTATATCTTGATATTTAATCACGGTATTTCTTCATAGTTATTTGTATATCTATACATTTAAACTGTAAATCACGACAATTATATACTGTTAATCTAGATAATTTCATTAAAAAGGTACAGTTGATTTCGTCTCGTCATTTTGAGCAACTTTCCCTTCTGCACTGGCATCGAATTCCTACTCGATCGCTATAAATCTGGTGATGAACATGTTATACAAGTCTTGATTTGAGATTTCTTCAATTATGAAATTATGCATTCACTGGCTATTTGGGCATTGTTAAGCAGATGTTAAGGAATATTTTGATGGGTTCAATTACTTGAATTGGTGCTCGAATGAAGAGATCAAAGAATTTGAGCTTTTACAATTGGTATTAGAATTTTTGTTTAGAGGTAATTTTGTCTAAAATAAGAAAATTGACATTTTTGTATATGTTTAAAAAGTGGATATTTTTGAACTTAACATATCAAAAGTGGTTATTTTTTATAATTTCCTCAAATAAAAAATATATAATGGGGTTAATTTCATAAATGATCCCCAACCTTTACACTTTTTATCAGTAGGATCCCTAACCATTTTTTCCAATATCGTTAGTCCTCAGTCTTTCATAAATTCACTCATAAAATATTTTATAACGTTTTTGACATTATTTTTTAAATAAGAACAATAAAATCTAAAACATAGCAAAAATAATAAAAATAAAAAAAAGAAACCTAGCTAGTTTCCATTCTACCTATATCCCTAATATGACCGAAAATGACAAATACATACACCATTATTCTTTTTTAGGGAAATTCTTATTTTTCCTGTCATTTCTGACAGCACCGGAAGGAACAATCAGTAAAATCGTGGTTCTCTCGTTTACTATTAGAAATAACTACTGGAATTTGTCATTTCCACTGAGCTGGAGACTCATAATTTTGTTGTTTGTTCCTCCCGATACGGTCATAAATGACAAGAAAAATAAGGGCATGTTCTCTTTACTTTTTTAAGACCGTTTTTAGTTTTCGGTTTTTTTAAAACACTGAAAACGCGTTTACTTTCATATTTTCAAAAACGAATTTTAAAAAAAAAGAAATTTTTTAACAAAGAAAATAGAAAATGATAAAAAGTCGTTTTGAGAGTTTTTAAGCAAAATAAGTACTTAATTAAAAATAAGGAAAACGCTTTGTTTTGAAAATTCCAATTTCTCTTTCCTCTAATTTGACAACTCTTCGTCCCCTCCTCTTTTAAGTTCTCCCTCCTTTAATTTTATTCATGTGTCATATGCTTCTGAAGTTAGTTTATTTATTATTATTATTTTTTTGTATTTCCTTTTTCCTTATAACCAACTATCGCAAACTTTCATAGTTAATCTTGGTAATGATACATTAGAACAAAATAATTTTTTTAACGAAAGAACAAAATAATTTAATTCACTTAACAAGCAAATAAATTCTCAAAATGTAAAAAAGAACACGTTTTCCAATTTTGAGTTTCTTAAAATAGTTTTCTAAAATCACAAAGTAAATGCATTTTCAGACATCTGAAAACAAGCATTCAAAACAGAATATTGAAAATGAATTGAAAACTAAAAAATAGAAAACTAAATCACGAAAAGAACGTACTCTAAGATTTTCTCAAAAAATAATAATGGTGCATGTATTTGTCATTTTCGGTCACGTTGAGAATGGATAGTTAGCTAGTTATGAAGGGAAAATTTTCTTTTTTGTTTTTATCATTTTTACTATTTTTTTATTTTATTTTTTTGTTTTTATTTAAAAGGTATAGGTAAAAATGTCATAAATGGCCTAATGAGTGAATTTATGAAAAGTTAAGGACCGACAACATTGAAAAGTGTCATGTGATTAGAATTGATTTAAAAGTTATGTAATGTATAAGAAAATGGGATCTTACTAATGTGTTGTATGTAAAGATTGTATAAGCTTTTTATGTAAATATAGCACGATTTGTCTCGTGATCACTAGTATATATATGACATTTTTTTATATAGAATAATAAAAGAGCAAAATCATCTGTTTTAGATGAGTAGTACTATTCATCACTACTAGTAATAATCACCATATTTAGGTAGCATTAAATTATATGAGTCCACTTAAATAAATCAACTGTTTCTACATTTTATTTGACTTATCATTTAATAAAACTGTACTGACACATATGATGGTAATGAATAGCATTATTCTTTACTTTTTAATAAGATTTTAAATTGGATGGTGTTGCTTGCTTTCACGCCAATTTCCAACTTAAGAGATGATAATTTCAATGATGTCCTCAAATTGGTGTCACCTGTTTGTTGTACACACACAGATATACATAGCTGCGTGTTACAGGTACTAATTAATTATTTTGATTTTCTAAACATGATTACTAAATCGAAAGATATCCATGGTCAGTGGAAAATGGACATGAAGACAAGCACAATCAATTACATGCCTTTATTTTGTCTAAAGAGACACAAACGAGAGCAGAGCAGTGTATTATATTTATAATCATATATATATATATATATATATTTGGATTTCGTTTACAGTTCTCAAGAGATACGATGAATCCCAAGAAAGAATGCTTTATTACATAGGATGAAAAGGAAAATTTAATGTCATGATGCTTGCCTCCAGGAGATTTGGTGCAGAGCAAGAATCAAGAAGCAACATTAAGCTGCTGGGTTGCAGTTGCAGTGGTGTTGAGCTGAACAACCAGAGGACTTCGGACGTAATGGAAACCATCTGACCATGTTATGGAGCCGAAATCAAATCTCCCCTCTGAAACTTTAATTGGTTTCAGAGTCACATAGTAGGTGTTTTCTTTCTTGAAAGGTGAGAAAATCAAGATTCTTGGCCAAACATGAACCTTCACTCCATCAGGATTTACAATGCTGCTGACAAAGTATATGGCTGTGTTCTTGTAATGTCCAACATTCCGAACCCTCCTTTTGATTGTTGTTTCCACCTGGAGATTCAACAGGGTCATTGACGGGTAATTTATGTTCATATTTGGTTCATATCTTGTTGGACAACTGATGCTAAAGGGGCACATAACCATGGCTTTAATGTGTTCCTCTGGGTAACCACTGTTACACAGAAAAATAACGTAGTCTCTGGTGTCCATGTCATAGATTAGTCCTGGATCAATTGCTTTCAACGGATTTACATGGCCAGCACCCATGTCAAAAGGATCACTAGCCTTTGTTGATGCTCCAACTTGTATGCTATCGCCGGTTATGTCTGTTTGGTATGCTGCATGCAGTGCACAAACACAAAATTAGTCAAGTAAAAAATAATAAAAATATTAGTATCTTAATTATTGAATTACCAGAAGTAATGAGAGCAGATCTGATTGCGGCAGGAGACCAGTTTGGATGTGCAGATTTGACAAGGGCAACTATCCCAGAAACATGGGGACACGACATTGATGTCCCTGATTGCAAGTTCCAATTTAGCTGCCGTGTGTCTGCTGAAAAAACGGTGGGAGGAATGTTGGGAGGCCATGCAGCTAATATGTTGATCCCTGGGGCGCATACATCTGGCTATTTTTTGAAATGGTATCAATTGACTCAGTGAGAAGAAAGAAAGGAGGTTTTCAAAAGTATACTACCTTGAGAAAGTCGGGGGAAATAGAGCTTGGTCCTCTAGAAGAGAAGTCTGAAACAATTGGTGCAGGGGAACTTTTGATGGCAGTGGCACTAGGCAATATCTCCACCGTAGGGAGGCTACAAGTCCCATCCATCCCATGCGGGTTAGACAAAGGACGTGATTATTATCATTATATATATTTAAATAGGGAAGAGAATACTGACTTTTGAGAGAAAGTTAGATAGTGGTGAATTCGAGAGCCTTGAATAAAGTCAATGCGTACAAGAGGGATTATGCTAGCAGCAGCAACTGGCCTGGTCAGTGGCTGAACAAATATCAATCCAGATGCATTGGCTCGACTTGCTGCAAACTCTGCATCTTCACTCATCACCGCTCCAACTGTCGAGAAGCACAATATCACCTTACCTGCAGCTGATATGTTCCTCAAATTTCTCCACTGGCACACCCTGAATTCCACCTCTCCATCATTATGGACTTTACTCGTAATTAGCATCCAAAACAATATTGATAATTAAAACATGAGATAGAGATAGATGCCACCAACCCTCCTTTAAAGAAACAATTAGCTGCTGCCAGGATTCCTGTTACCTTTTTGGATATCAAACCTTCACCCTGCAATTTTTTATTATTATTATTATTATTATTAGGTTACAACTTACTAGTGCTTAGTTATTATTAAAATGCCAAAGATACTTATATGCATACTTCATTATCTATGGAATCAATGCATATGATATGAATCTCCAAAATGTGCAAGTATGAACATGTTCAAATACAATGATCTAGACTCTGTGCGAAATGGTCTTTCTTAAAAAAAAAAAAAAAAAGTGAAAGAAAAATTTAAAACCACTTAAATTTACGTTGATAGACATGATGATACGCCTAAGAGAATAGCGTTGCATCATTTGTTTTCAAAGATAAAAGTACTCTTAAAACATAATAGCTGTAGATTCTCAATTACTATCCCATTTGTGTATATGATTATTACTCTTTGATTATTATAATGACAAAAATGACATTGTAATATATATATATATATGTATCATAATAATGGTTATGTAATGTAATATGGACAAATTAACACGATTATTATAACAGGGTAAGTTATATTACCATCAAGTGTATGCTGCCATCCAACAGTATCTTAGTCGGGAAACGTCTGTCAACGGTGGAGGCTGCTACACAGATGCTCCATGGATTCACATTTCCGACCAGGGACGGATCCGGGCCATTGTTACCTGCCGAGAATACTACAGGGACACCCAATTGCATTGCATGAAAAGAGCCAATATCAGAAGTAGAGTTAAAAAAAGGAAATAATGGTGGTCCGAGGCCAAAAGAAGCTGATATGACGTGCACTCCATCGTGCAGCGCCTCATCAAAAGCTGCTAGTATGTCTTCTTCGGTGCACTTTCCGTCAAATTTCCAGTTCCAGCATATTTTGTACACAGCCAAACGAGCCCTGGGAGCTCCTCCCCGAGCAATGCCTTGTGCAAAACCAAATAAACTTGCATCCCTAGCCCGCGAACCAACAGCTATAGATGCTGTGTGAGTTCCATGACCAAGGGAGTCTCGTGCTGATCGATATTCAGGATATCCTGTTTTATTTAGTGGCCCATATTGTTTCTCGAAACCTGCCAGGTAATAACGGGCTCCAATCAACTTCCTGTTACAGTGTTGTGCAGGATTGAAGTTTTCTCCTGGCATGCATTTTCCCTTCCAGTAATCGGGTACAGGTCCAATTCCAGGCTCCTCCATGAAACTAGCAGACTCTGGCCAGATACCTTGCAATTCAGAAGAAAGAAATTGTAAAGATACACTATATATATACATTTTAGTCAAAACCTGCCATAATTAATAATACAATCTTAACTTGCTAATTGTCCATGCATGTTCCTTTGACGATTTTCTAATGCAATTAAAGTACATGTATTGACATAAATATGCGTTAATGTTCTGGCTTACAAAATTTACAGAACTAAACAAGAAAGGAAAGGGTAGTAGTGATCTAAAGACCTGTGTCGAACACCCCAACAATTACATTGTCACCATACGCTAGCTAGGATTTAGTTCCTTGGCTGTAGTCCACAGACAGACCCATAAAATCCCAGCTTCTTGTGGTGTGCAACTGGACTGTCTTGCTCTTAAACACTGAGACCACTCCTTTTGTATCTGCATGAATTTTCGTTTTTTCCTTTTTACAATGATTTATTATGTACAATTATTTGCTTGTAGAGAGAAATTAAGAGTTAATTAGCTTTTTACTAGCTAAGATGGTAGCTTGGCTTGAATTAAGAGTTGCGGCAAAACCGGAGAAACTATGCTTGTAGCTGTAGAGCATTGCTTGCTTTGCATCTGCTTCACTACGTACATAATTTCAAGTTCAGAAAGAATATTGTCAGTTCCATGCAAGCTTTTGATTGGCCAAAAGCAAAAGGTACAGTAGTAGTGTAAAGAAATCGGAAAGAAATGTTAGAAGCTGTAGAATACACCTTTCAAAGACACTGGAAAGAAGCTTAACATGATACTGAGAC
>CAVNYN010281358.1:0-26804 GCA_963692815.1 Nyctanthes arbor-tristis | reverse complement strand
CCTAATACAACTAGGTGACATTGAAACCTCACATGTATACAATTCTTGTGCCTTAAGTTAAGTACACACACCACAACTCAACTTTCGGCTCAAGACATCTCAAATTGCATGTTAAAAATAGTATCGCACGTAGAATAAGTCATGCAATAAATCGTGACATATTAAAAAAATATTTGACACTAAGACAAAAATTAGTAATGCCAAGATGTAGGATTTTTCGTAGTAACACTTTTTATCCTTACCTTTGTTAATTTCTCTTGGCATTTGGGTATTCCAGGTGAGTATTAGATTTCAGACAGTATGAGACTTTGATATAGTTTCTGCTCCTTGCAAATAAATCCACTTAATCCATCAGCTTACATATCCCACCCAACTCACAATGCACTTGATAAATCATCAATCTGAAGCCAGCAGAAGATTATTATTACGTCGTGTAATACCTTTGACCTCCGTAGTAGCACATTACCCAAATGGGATTCAACTTCATACAATGCAATGCAATACAAGCCAAGAGCTCAAGTTTTCTATCATTTTACCTAAAATTTAGCTTAAAGGAGCATTTTCCTGAGTTTATCTTTTCTCCATTATAAAGTAATTAACCAATTAGATCGGAAGAGCACACGTCAACTAAAGAAACATAAACTTAAATGAATTCTATTAAAAATAGTTAAAACAAGCAAGAAAGATTACTCTTTGATGGTCTTCTCATAATTCCACTAGTGCCCACTGTTGAAAACTAGCAAATCAGCCTCCTTCGACTGAACAGAGCTCCAGTCCATTCTATCCAACTTCAATGTCATTTTCACCATTTTGGGAGCCCCAGTAGGTGCACAGCTCTGTAACACTAGAAATTTGGCTCTGTAATACTCAACTGTGCGGTTGAACCAAGGAACCAGAGTGCTTTGTGATTGGGCTACCATTCACTTCATAAATTTAGCTCTTATTAGTAATGACAGAAGATAGCACGCAAAGAACGGACTCCCACTGATTCCTTCCTATAGAATCTCCACAAACACTAGCAGCCTGTTTTGAAGTTTTTCCAACATATCATTTCCATCGAATCTGCTCCATATCAAACAAAGACAGCTTAACACAACAAGTTCAAAATTCACCACAGATCTTCCGATCTTTTGAAAATCACACACCTATCTTTGACCAAGAATGTTAAGTACAACATCATTCTATAGTTTCTACTTACGGGGATAGCAAGAGAATATAGGCCATAAACACCCGATCCAAGCTTAGGCAAGGGGACAAAAATTTCAAAATCAATTTTGTGAATGAAAATCCAAAGAAACAAACATGTTCTTGGACTAAAAGATGCATTTCAAGCATGTTCGAAATGGAGCACAGATAGCAGGACAGTTAAGCTATGTTCTTGAAATCTATATGTTCAAGCAAGAATTATCTGAAATCGTAGTACCTAGTAGTAACCAAATATCCTCATTACTTCCTACTTCAGCAACCTAAGATAAGCTTATAAATTAGAGAAAAACAAAATCTAGACAAGTTGCAACCCTGCCAACGCCACTTTGTGTAGAAATTATCAGGCCTTCCGTTTTCAGAACAGTGAAACCCCTCATCCAAGAACATGCAATCTTTGGATTGGTAAGGCGGATAACTTGTTGGAAATAGTAGTATATATTGACCAAATATTAGTGCTCTCGGAACTTGTTCTTATATATGTGAAATATTTAGATCGAACACATTCATAATATATTTAGTCTCATTGAACTATTTCCTGGTAAATGAGAAATTATAGTCTAAAGATGACACCTTGAAACTATATACTTCGGATAGTGAGTAAGTATTTCGTATCTCAGGTCAGAAAATAATAGGTTAAAAGACCTATTTAATTAAACTTGCACTTAAGATCTAAGTATGACTAAGGTTGGAAAATAATACGTTAAAGGACCTATTTAATTAAACTTGCACTTAAGATCTAAGTATGTCTAATTAAGTGAATTAATTAGTTATTATCCTAAGTTAATTTATCAGTTTAGGATTAAATTTATTAACTATCCAAATGGGTGGAATAACATCATTTGAAGGGAAATTAGGTAACCTCTCGGACACATTTGAAAGGAAAGTAGGTGACCTTTCGGACAACACTTGGAATTCCAATTGTTGTGTCTATTCATGGCATCTCTTGGCATATTATTTATAGACTCCCACATTTGTATATTCTTCATTCAATATCGCATTTAACTTTCTTTTCCAAAAATCATAAAGAGAGTTCGTAACATTACTCAACTCGCCGTGTCTTGTAGTTTGAAGTGCTTTTACCGCAAGTCATTCACCGTTGTATCTTGGGAGACAATTGCCGGTCAACGGTAAGCACCTAGGCGGGGCAAAAACATCTTAAAAACATAGAGTTAAACTCTAGCCTCGGCGTTTTTTATTCTACTTTCTGTATTATTTCCTCTACTCGCGTTAAGTAAGTTTGCAGTTTAGTTTCGAATATAATTTGCTCCATTCTACATTTCTATTTTTCCTAACATAACTTTTATCATTCCATACCCAATTTCCCTCATATATATTACACCCTCTACCACCTTCTGCAAAAAACCCAACTCTTTCAGAGGCCCTTAAAGAATCACTGAACTTGAACCAAGTTAGTAACAACGATTTCTCTTGTAAATGATTGACAAATCTGTGAATACGGTGGTTATCTAGACTTTAATCGTGATGTATCATGCCTAGGTACTTAACAATTATTCTGGTGTAAAGCGTAACATGACCTAGATATGTCTAGCTCGGGTATGTATGCGGAAATTAAAAAAAACCAGAATTGTTGACGCAGAAATCCAATTGGGAAAATTGCTGGTACCTTTGCCAAGGGACAAACAATCCACTAACACAGATAAGAGTTTAGTACAGCTTGAGAGACTTAGTGATATCCCAATAAACACTAAACATTCAAAAGGAAAAAACTTATAAAAGAAACTCCCTTCTTTACGCCTTTTGACATGTGACAACGTGCGCTGCTCTTATCCTTTCGCTATTGCGCTCACACAGGAACGTACATCAAGCCTCCTAGAATCCACCTGGACTTATCGTAGGAAACAAGAACTCCTAACACTCTTCAATCTTGTGTGAATCATCACTCACACATATATGATCTTCAATCAATGCACTATAAAGGGTTTTGCCAAGCAAACACGGTTTTAAGACATGTAGGTCTGAATTGCAAGATTAAATCTCGCAGATAGGTAGTGTTTATATCACAAGAATAATTTGGCTCGTCATCTCTCTTCATCTCGACCAACAATAAATATATATAAGATAGGACTTTGAATTCTTATTCAAGACAATAATTAAAGTTACCAAATCCAAGTAGAACACGATAAAGAAAGTTAGAATCATAATATACCTTAAACACATAAGCTTTGCTAATCTAAAACAAACTTGTCAAGCAAAAAGTTACACCCTAATGAAATATGGTAACTAATATATAACACAAATTAGGTAATTTTATAGCTTGCATGAAACTAATGTTCTTGTACCTCAAGAAAGGTACACACGCGCCAACCTTCCTAATCTCGGCCAAGACACGATTTAACTTAAAATTTGCATGCTAAAATAATATAACACGTTACATAAGTCATGCATAATAAGTCACAAATATTTTGACACTTAGCAAAAATTAGGAATGCCAAAATACAAATGATTTTGTACTAACAATCTCCCCCTTTGACTTTTTTAATTTTTCAAAACATATAATAGCTCAATGTGTCAAAAATATCCTAAGGGTTTCAAAATATGTAAACAATCAAAACTCCCCCTTAGTATGAAAAACTCTACCTAAGATATATCAGAGCAAACAAAACAAAATCATTTAGAAACATGTATCAACAAACAAATCATGCTAGATACTATCCTGTCATTCTACTATTCTACTCCCCCTTTTTGAATTAGGAGAAAAGCCAAATGTATCCTACAAAAAATGTCAGTATAACTAGAGCTAAGGTTTAAAACCCATATCAAAGCTCAAAACAAGATTTCCTGCACCAAAATGTAGTAGCAAGCATAGGGAATTTGTAATCCAAAATATGAGAAACATAACTTAAAACATAAAGACAAAAATTTAAATGATTGTTTCAAAAACATAGAAATGCTTTTGAGAAGTTTGCTTCATTCCTTCCTTCAATTTGTCCTTTGTTGGCAGGCTTTCAATCATCTTTCTTGGACTTCTTGGCTTTTTTTTCTGCTTTTCCTAGTTTTCATCTTTTTCAGCTGCTCTCTTCTTCTTTTTCTTTGGAGTGGTAGTCTTGGATGTATCTGGCCTGGGTGCTGCTGCTGGATCTGAGGTATCCTGCTTCTGGCTTGCTGCTCCTTCTTGATGGTCTACTGATTTAGATATGCCCTCAGAAAGACTACAATGTCTTCATCTTTATAGGCAAAAGTTTGTCCATTTAAAAGTAAACAATGAACCATCAAGCTACACAAAGGATTAAAAGCATTTAAAAAATCATTATGAGATTGCTGGAAGACAGTGAACTGATTACTGAATCCTGAAAGTTCAGCTTCCAGCCTGGATATATGCTGCTCCAATTCTCCTATGTTCTATTTTGTAGATGCTACAGAAGCAACAGATTGTGCTACAGGTTTGAACATTTTAGCACAATGATCCCTTCTAAGCAGAGCAATAAGTTGTGACCAATTGTCCCCTGGCATTTCCTCAACTCCCTGATCCTTCAGATATTCAGACATAATCCATGGGAATGGAAGTCTGTAGGTTTTGGAATGCCTAGGACCACTGCCAGATATACAACTTTTTATCACATCAAATACATGTTGTCCCTAGTCAATAGCCTTTTTAGTCCCCAGCTGAAATAAAAGAAGTGCTCTCATTCTGTTCATTTTGGTCTTGTGTGTGAGTGGGTCCAGACAAATTTGTGTAGCAGTTTGTATCTCAAAAACATTTGTGTTACCCTAAAATCTGATCTCTTAGCTGGCCAATTTGTTCCAATTAATTCATGGACTATCTCATTATTGGATATGTTCTGCTCAGTGTGTTCAGAAATTCTAAACTGTCTAGCCCCTATCCAGTTTCGCACACTATCTGGAGTGAATCTGACCATTCCCCCACTCACATAAATTTTAGATGTGAATGAGCACTTAGAATTACCAAGATTTTTATGGATATTAACCAAGAATTCCCTCACTAATGTCTCAATAGCCTTGCCTCTATAGTCAAATAATTTCTCAATTTTGAAAATTTTCACCTACTCCCCAAGACCAAACTCTTCAAAATCAGAAAACATAATTCGCCTCTCATATTAAAACTTCCTAAAAACGACATACTTTTTAAAAAGCTTCGCAGTTCTAGAATCATGAAAGTGAAAGTTAAAAGGAACAAAAGAACCTCGTGCTGTTCGAATTTCAGTACGCTTGAAGTCCTTTGGGTCATCAGGATGTGTTCTGACCTCATGAACCTTTTGGTAAAGAGTCTTCCCCAAATACATCGTGGTGGGGTAAGTTTGTTCCTTTATTTGATTCTGATTTAGATTGAGTCCTCTTCTTTGGACTCCCAATCTTTACCCCGGTTGGTCTCTGTCTGGTTGAAATTTTTCTGACTGTTGCCTCAACTTTCTGTTTCTCCTTTTTAATTTTTTCCTTTTCTGTTGTTCTTTCTCTGAAAATTTCTCAACCTCTGCATCAGTAGAAAATTCCTCAGAATTTTCTTCTTCATCCTCGGCCTCATACTCACTTTCAGACTTGTCGTTCAACTTTTTCAATTTCTGTTCTCTGTCAGGAATGGATGTATCCTACTCTGATCCTTCTGACTCTGACTTGTCAAATTTTTCTCCTCTGCAGAATGCGAAGAGGATGAATGTTGTTCTGCTATCTACTTCACTGGAGATTTTACTGTTCTTTCTCAACAATCAGTTGTTGTTCCTTATCTGCATTCTCTTGCTGTTGATTTTCCCCTGAATCGTTAGGGTTCGGATCATCCCTAGCGATCGATTGCAAAATATCCTGGATATTTGGGGCTTTTTGAAGAACTTCCTCTTGTTGAACTTGTTGTACTGGAATTTCTTGTAAAATCCAGGCTGTTCAACTTCTGGTACTGGTGCTTCATGTTCAACAATCGGTGGTACTGGTATAATCAAATTTTCTGGTGGTTGTGGCTGATTTTCATCTGCAGGCGGATTTTGGGATTCCCCCTTGAACAAAATCATTGCCCAGAGAGGATCTATTTGGTATGGAATTTCTGCTTCTTGCCTCTCTGGTGATGGCACTAGCGTTGGGTTCGTCTGATCAAGGGTTTCGACTTGAGGAACTTTCCCTCGTGGTTGCACAGAAGAATAGGCTTGCACTGGTTCAACCATCGGTACTGTAACTTCTGATGGGCCTTCGTCTGCTTTCGTGCTTCGTGTTGTACGACTATCGCGACCACCACGTCCTCGTCTCCCTCTGCCTCTTGCACTTTTTCCAGTAGTAGATCCCTTTCCGTTCATGATTCTCTGTGATAAATTTTTGAAAAGAAAATACAAAAACTCAAAAAGATTTGGAGAATTAGGGAGTAGTCTAGTTTGGAGAATTAGAGAGCAGTTTATTTTTGAGAATGGAAGTTTCAGTTATGGTTAAGAAAAAGAGGAAAGGTTATGAAAATAACAGAGAAAATAAAAAGTCTCTGACGTTGGTTTTCAAAATATACCCGTTAGAGATTTAAAAAATTATACGAGCAGTTTACTTGTAATTGCCACAAATAGAAGCTCTGCTAGATGTATGCTGCTTGACCCATCAACTAAAGTACAAAAAGCATCTGGGATAGATTCACATAGGAAAACATATGCAAATGTAATGAACCAACATTAATTTAATTAAAAGTACTGAATACTTCCCAAAATACCTTTTGAAGTTCACACCATGAAGTATTCAATCAACTGAACTGTTCTCAATGGAAGGAATTTTATTTTTGAATGAAATTTATTTTGAATTTATCTTTTCATGGTCAATCATGATTCCACTTTGTATCTTGTGAGGACCTGACTTTATTGAGACTTATGAATGATGCACAAGAAGACCGATCATCATCGGAACAACTCTTATAAAAAGAATACATCTTTTAAGTCCTCGGCTTACTAGACTTTTTCTATAATTTTAAGCATTGTCTTTTGAGGGTAAAGGTAGCTGCACGTACTCAAAGACTTGGTTGACTGGTAGCTTTTGTCCTTACAGACTCTACCCTTTAGACATTATTGGTCGTATATCATGCCGAAGAGTATAGACACTGACTATAGGTCTACATCAAAATTATGACTCTCAATTAGAATACCTCTTATAGTACAAAGCAGGCAGGATGTATTCCATCATTTTTATACAGTTTATCTTTATGGAATTAGGAGAACAAGTTTTGACTTATCTCTTCAAGATGCGTTCTCCTCTAGGTATCTCAGTGATATCCTGCACAGATATAAAGTGATTTGATTAATATGATCATGAATGACACACAAATCACAAAACTATACGAAAAATGCAAATAATAAAAACTTTCTGTTTTTTTTTGAGATTTTCTTATTTTTCACCCCTTTTTTGTGTAAAATGCAGTGCAAATCTTTTTCATGATGTTGAGCCTATTTAGACTGTATGCAAAAGCCATTCTGTTTTCTTAGGCCTTCAAACCTAAATGCATCAATGCTTTAGTAAACAGATCTGCAAGATGATATTTTGTCTGAACATACTCCAAGGCAGTCACTTTCTGTTCAACCAAATCTTCGATAAAATGATGTCTTATGTCAATATGTTTAGCTCTAGAGTGTTGAACTGGAGTTTTGGAAATGTTTATAGAACTTGTGTTATCACAGAAAAATAGTGGCCTGATCTTGTAAAATTCTATAGTCCTCAAACATCTGTTTCATCCAAAGAAGTTGTGTGCAACAACTCCCTGTAGCGATGTATTCTACTTCTTCTATGGAGAGTAAAATGGAATTTTGCTTTTTGCTCATCTAGGCAACTAGGTTGTAACCCATGTAGAAACATCCTCCTGATGTACTCTTTCTGTTATCAATATTCTCAGCCCAATCTGCATCTGAGTATCCAGTAAGATTTGCATTGATATCTTTAGAAAACCATATGTCATATTCTGTTGTTCCACAGACATATCTGATAATCCTTTTAACCACACCCAGATGTGTCTCTCTCGGCTTCGACTGATATCTTGCACACACACCTACGCTGAAGGATATGTATGGCCTACTTACTGTTAGATAGAGTAAACTCCTAATCATGCTACGATAAAGAGTAGGATCAATTACCTTAGCTTGATTATCCTTTGACAATTTCATATTAGTAGCCATTGGAGTTCTCATTGGTTTATAATCTTCCAACCAAACTTCTTTACCAGATTTCTAGCATACTTTGTTTGAGAGATAAAGATGCCATATATGTCCTGCTTCACATGTAATCCCAGACAAAATATAAGTTCACCTACCATACTCATTTCAAATTCTGTTTGTATTGTCTTGACAAATTCCTTTGTCTTGGCTTCTGAAATGGATCCAAATACAACATCATCCACATAAATTTGAGCAACAAAAATTCCTTTCTTCAGTGGCTGTTGTAGCCTTGTTCAATAAGAAAGGTGGTGAGTCTTTCATACTAGGCTTTGGGAGCTTGTTTTAAGCTATGTGAAGCCTTTCTCAACCTATACACATGTTCAGGATACTGTGGATTAGTGAATCCTGGTGGTTGCTCAACGTATGCTTTCTCATTCAGAATGAAATTAGGAAATGCACTCTTCACATCCATCTGATATAGCTAAATCCACATGACATGCTACTGCAAGTAGTAATCTAATTGATTCAAGTCTGGCTACTGGTGCAAATGTTTCATCAAAATCTATCCCTTCCATCTGGGTATATCCTTGAGCCACAAGCCTTGCTTTGTTCTTGATGATCTTACCTTGCTCATCTGATTTGTTTTAAAAACTCACTTTGCTCTAATAACATTGCAATCAGAGGGTCTTAGCACTTGTTCCCAAACTTGATTCCTTTCAAACTGATTCAATTCCTCTTGCATTGCTTGAACCCATTTATCATCTTGTAAAGCGTCCTTCACATTTTTAGGTTAAAATGTTGAAATGTAGCACATGTGACTAAATTCTTGTTGAAATTTTCTTCTAATCACCATCTCTTCTTTTCTGGATAAGATGTTGTCAACTGGATGCACCTTTTGGATTCTGGTAGATGGTCGTCTAAGTTCTGATTCTGATTTAGATTCAGATTCAAATTCTGCAGTTTGTTCATTTTCGACCTCGGCGGGATGTATCAGCTTAGTATTTACCTGTCTTGATGCGGTTGTCTGAGCCAGGATGTGTTCTGACTCAGTTTTGTCAGTCTGATTCTATACTGTGATGACTTCCAGATTTTCAATTTCAGGTTCCTGTGAATAACATAGTCAGTAGTATCATCAACTTTAACATTTACAAACTCAACAATATTCTGAGTTCTCATATTATAAATTCTATAAGCCCTAGAATTCTCATAATATCCAACAAAGATTCTTTCATTAGATTTGGCATCAAATTTACCCAGGTGATCTTTATCATTCTAGATATAGCATTTACTTCCAAAAACATGAAATAACTCAATCTAGGTTTTCTGCCTTTCCAAATTTCATATAGAGTCTGATTAGTTCCAGGTCTAAGTGTCAATCTGTTAATGATGTAACATGCAGTGTTGATTGCTTCAACCTATAACTTAGCAGGTAATTACTTACTATTAAGCATAACTCTAGCCGTTTCCTACAAGTTTTTATTTTTTCTTTCAACTACACCATTTTGTTCAGGGATTCTAGGTACAAAGAATTCATGCATGACACCATATTTATCACAGAAATCAGAAAAATAAGAATTATCAAAATCTTTTCCATGATCACTTCTGATTCTTTTCAATGTAACACCTTCATCATATTTTTCATTTGAAAGCTTCTGGAACAAAACACAAAATCTGTCAAATGTATCAGACTTTTCTCTAATGAAATCAATCCAAGTATATCTAGAAAAATCATCAACACAGACATATATGTACCTCTTACCACCAATACTTTCAGTTTGGATAGGACCCATCAAATCTATGTGTATAAGCTCAAGTACATTAGAGGTAGATAGGTGCCGACCTGCTTTGTGTTAACTCCTAGTTTGCTTACCTTTCTGGCATGGTTCACATATGCTTTCAGGAATAGTTTTCAATTCTGGAATACCTCTAACAGCTCCACTTTTAGTCAATCTGAGTAGATTTTGATAGTTCATGTGACCCAATCTATTGTGCCATTAGTGCTAGCAATTTTGCAAGTAAGTTTTGGATTCAATATATAACATTTATCACTAGACCTAACACTTTTAAGTGAAGTTTGTCCAAGCAAGTTTGAATCTGGATCAAGATCAAAAACTTTACATTTAGTTTTAGAAGAGCACTCTAAGATTATCATCACACAATTGACCAACACTCAAAATATTTGTTTTTAGTCTAGATACATATAGAACATCTTTTAGAGTGGGCAAGCCTTCAATGTAGATATATCCAGATCCTTTAATGTGATCTTGAAGTCCATCACCAAATGTAACTATACCTGTTTCACCTCTTAGAAAGTTGGTTAACAGATTCAAGTCACCTGTCATGTGTGTAGAATATCCACTATCAAAATACCAAGTGTTAGGGATTAAAGTACTTAAAAAAAGTTTAACAACATAACTCTTGTACTCATCCTTTTTCACCCAAACCTGTTTTACCTTACCTTTTGCTTCAGGTTTTTTGACTTTGTGTGTGTTGATCAAATTAATGTATTTTTGACAAGTAAAAACATCATGACCAAATTCACCATAGAAGTTATAATTTACATGTCTGACCTTACCATACACATTGGAGTTTTGAACTGGTCTGACAGTTACAGGTTATTTTCTGGTATTCTGCTGTTGCTGTTTTGGTAGATTTTTTCTGGATAATTTTGCTCGAAGAGGATCTAGACGTATCCTGCTTAGGTCCAGAATTCTGTTTTTGTCCTGCAGGTTCTTTTTGGAAGTTTTCCCCTGATTCTTTCACGAAAATTGTCTGCTGAACAGCTTTTCATTTTCCTTCATATCCTAGTCTAGATGTATCTCTTGAAGGTCTTCCATACTTCAAGACTTCATTCAATCTTGCAGCTCCTATTGTTAACTGTTTGATCCTTTCATTGGCATACTCCACATCAGTTTTTAGTTGATTGATCTGCTTATCTTTTTGATCAATGGATTTGTGCAGATCATTCTTTTCATCATCGAAAACCTCCATCATGACTTGAAGCATGTCAGATTTATCTTATTCTGCAACAAGTTGACTCTGTAGTACTGCACAGTTTGGACATGATTTATCCTCACTAGAAGATGGTTTTGTAGTGTTAGCAGTGGGGTAATTTGTAGAACTGGACTGAGGCTGGATATGAGCTGTCAGGATAGTAATATGTTCATCTAATGACATTTCTGGTCCTAAGCAAGACATGTCCTCCTAGTCTTCACTCCAGGAAACATTCATGGCCCCTTTCTTCTTCTGAGTATTTGCACATTTTGCTGTAATATAGTCGTAGCCTTCACATTCGTTGCATCTGATTCTGCTTTCAGTTAGTGTCTTAGGCATGAAGTTGCTCCTGGGTTTTCTATAGCTAGATTTCCTCTGTTGATATGGTTTTTGCTCACTATCTTGATTCTGATTTTGTTTTTGATGTGATTTCTAAGGTTTGTACTGATTTTTGAATTTCCCACATCTTTGTTGTTTATTCTTCAAGAACCTTTTGAATTGCTTGTTATCCTCAATATCAGTATCTTCCTCTGTCTCAGATTCTTCCACCTTGCTTTTGAATGCAATCCCGACTTTCTTTTCCTTTTTTCTTTTGGACATGTTCAGCTCGTATGTTAACAAGGATCCCACAAGCTCATCAACCCTCATCTCTTCTAGATTCTTACTTTCTTCTATGGCAGTGACCTTCATCTGTAATCTTTCTGGCAGTGATCTAAGAATCTTCTTGACAATCTTCCGGTCATAATATATCTTGCCTATGGCCTGCGCTTGATTGGTAATCTCAAGCAACTGAGTATAGTAGTCCTTGAATTCTTCATTGTCCTTCATTGTGACTTGCTTAAACTCAAGAGTGAGCATCTGGAGCCTTGAGGACTTGACTGTAGTTGTTCCTTCATTAGTAATTGAAGGGTATCCCAATCTTCCTTAACAGTCCTACAATTGACTTTGATCTATAAAGGAAAAAATAGCATTTAAAGCTTTAGAATTTCATCCACATGTAGTATTTTCCTCAGTAGTATATTGAGTTTCAGGCTTAATAGAAACGGTACCATCTACAGCTGTGACAGTGGGTGTTGTGTAACCAGTATGAATAGAAGTCCAAGCCCTATTATCAATAGATTGAATATAAATTTGCAAGCAAACTTTCTAATAAGCATAATTAGACCCGTCTAGAATAGGTGGTTTAACAGAAGATATATCCATGTCTAGATGAACCTGATCTCACTAATAACTTAAGTGAACCCGTTCTGATACCATATGTGAATACAGTGGTTATCTAGACTTTAATCAAGATGTATCCTTCCTAGCTACTTAACAATTATTCCGGTGTAAAGTGTAACGCGACCTAGACATGTCTAGCTCAGGTATGTATGCGGAAATTAAAAAAACCAGAATTGTTGACGTAGAAACCCAATTGGGAAAACTGCGGACACCCTTGCCACGAGACAAACAATCTACTAACACAGATAAGAGTTTAGTACAGTTTGAGAGACTTAGTGATATCGTAATAAACACTAAACATTCAAAAGGAAAAACTTATAAAAGAAACTCTCTTCTTTACGCTTTTTAACATGTGGAAACATGCGCTGCTCTTGTCCTCTCGCTATCGCGCTCACACAGAAACGTACATCAAGCCTCCTAGAATCCACCTGGACTCATCATGGGAAACAAGAACTCCTAACATTCTTCAATCTTGTGTGAATCGTCCCTCGCATATATATGATCTTCAATCAATGCACTATAAAGCGTTTTGCCAAACAAACACAGTTTTAAGACACGTAGATCCGAATTGCAAGATTAAATCTCGCGGATCAGCAGTGTTTGTTTTCTCCTTATGGTCGAGCTCTAAAAAATATCGCAAGAATAATTTATCTCGTTGTCTCTCTTCATCTCGACCTACAAGAAATTATATAGGACAGGACTTTGAATTATTGTTCAAGACAAGAATTAAAGTTACCAAATCCAAGTAGAACACGATAAGGAAAGTTAGAATCATAATACACCTTAAACACATAAACTTTCCTAATCTGAAACAAACTTGTCATGCAAGAAGTTAAACCCTAATTAAATATGGTAACTAATATATAACACAAATTAGGTAACTTTATAACTTGCATGAAACTAATGTTCTTGTGCCTCAAGAAAGGTATACACGCCCCAACCTTCCTAATCTCGGCCAAGATGATTTAACTTAAAATTTGCATGCTAAAATAATATAACACATTACACAAGCCATGCATAATAAGTCACAAATATTTTGACACTTAGCAAAAATTAGGAATCCCAAAATACAAATGATTTTGTACTAACAAAATCTGTAATCCAACAAAAACAAACAGAGTTTGAAGCATAGACTGAACAAGAAACACCCAAGGACACCAGGTGAAGGCTTTAATGGCTTCAAATGCTTATATTTCTTGAGAAAATCCAAGTGGGTTGCTCTGTAATACCCATTTGGACGTGAATCTACGTTTTTGCTCATCTTTTTTCAACAAAAAAATCCCTCCCTACTCACTCCTGAACGTAACTCCCTTTATTAACAGTATGAAACAAATCTTCAACATAAAAGATAATGAGAAATGAGAAGGGAAGAAGACAATGGAAATGGAGAATGTGACTCAACTTTAAACGACTATGGAAGAGTAACTGGGTCGTGAGAGGGAAAAAAGTGGAGAAAATGGAAAAAGAAGATAGGACAGAGTTGGAAGATGACAAGGTGGTGGGGTCTTCATCCACTAGAATTCCATTATTAAGCTTCGAATTTCATTACATAAGTTTTCTAAGAGCCTAAATAAGGAGTCCCGTTCTGGTGCTATATGTGTGGCACACTATGGCCATGTAGCGTGCATCGGCCATGTGGTGCCATAGTGTGCCACACTAAATAAAATCATTGTCAGTAAAGCTTGTGAGACTGATTTGAGCATAATTTTGCGCCCAACATCTGAGAATAGTTTTTCCTACACGACGCTCTTCCGATCTCGCTCCACACCTTCTCCTTCAAAGCACCAAAGTTTCTCTTTTTATTCTTTCAAACCACTGCTGACAAGCTCAAGCATTTGTCATGTTGTATCGAAATATCCAACCCCAACAACGCTCCTATGTCATGTGTGATTCTAGCATCAACATTAGGTAAAAAGGTGATGGAATTTTTTTGCATGTTTACTTTTTAACCCGATGTTCTTTCGTATTCTTGTGTGATTCCCATCACTAATAATGCCTCATTAACCGTGGCTCTAGCAAATAATATAGAATCGTTCGCGAAGAGTAGGTGACTCATCCACGGTCCCTCTCTTAAGTATCTCATTCCACAAATGTCCCCGCCCCATTTAGCTTTCGTAATGAATGAGGTAAAAACTTCTACATATAAAACAAGCAGATATGAAAATACCAGGCATCCTTGACGCAAGCCTCTGAATGGTTCCATCTTCCTTTTGTGCTCTCTATTGATAGTGAAGGTAAACAATGGCGTGGATATGCAGTACATTATGTCTCGAACTAGATGCTGGAGGAACTTTATCTTCTCCAATACCGCTTTCACAAAGCTCCATTCTATTCAGTCATAGGCTTTACTCATGTCCAATTTGAGTGAAAAGAAACCTTTCCTCCTGTTGTTCTTTTTGTGTAATGATTGGAACATCTCAAATGCCATTATAGCATTATCTATCATTAAAGCGCCCAAGCACAAAGGTGCTTTGATTGCTTGAAACCAAAGGGGAGACTAACTGCTTAATCTTGTTTGCCAAGTACTTGGAAACTATTTTGTAGAGTACATTACACAAAGATATAGGTCTATAATCATGTAACGAAATTTAAATTTGGGGATCATGACAATAGTAGTTTGATTTATATTTCTAATGCTACAACCATCATTTAAAACTTTTAAACAAGAGGAAGAAATTGCCCCACACTAAAGATTGCTCTTGTAATTTCCTACTCTATAAATGGCTCACGCATCCTATTAATCTCGTCCTTTTTTAGTTCGTGTTGGATACCTTCTATGCATTTTTGTATTGCCTTATTGGATGGGTTACTTCTATTGAAGAGCTCTGTATAGTAATTCTCGATAAGCTTTATGAGATTCTCTTCCCCTTCTATCCAGTCCCCACCTTATCTTGAAGCAATTAAACGGTAGTCTTCTTTTTTCTAACTGATGCTCGAGTGTGGAAAAATTGAGCGTTTCGGTCCCCTTCTTTGAGCCACGCAACTCGTGACCAATTCCTTTAGTAAGTTTCTTCACACTATTGTAGATGTTCGACTTCTCTAAGTTTGTCCCTTTTGGTTTTCATTGTTGTTTCCTCACACCAATTCCTTTATTACCATTGTTTCTGTCGTGTTATCCTCATTGTTGTTGCTAGCCCAGAGATTCAAGAAAGTGGCCACTTTTTGTGGTATTTTTCCTCATTTAACCAAAAAGGGTCATTCTGCTGTCCTTTTTCCCCTCTCAACCTATTCACTCCATTAGATCAATAAAGGTCTGTGGTTTGACCTCCCAAATGGTAGATTCTCAACTCCAGTACTTGGGTAATTTTTACTGCCATCCTTAGACTTTCCAAGTGCTCTATCAAGTCTAGTGGTAATGCGATGAGCCCACGTGTTCCATTTTGCCAAGTCATAATTTGTCCAATGCATCCAAAATCCCATAATCTACAGTGGCCACCGCTTCTCTAAATTGTTCCATCTATACAACATGCCTAGTATCGCTTCCCCTCCTTTTACGTAAGAACATTCTTTCACTTGGTTGTGTAATCTTCTAAGCAATTCCCATGACTGATTCCTATTTGCCGTCTCAAGCCCTTAGGATTGCCGTAAAATCTTGTAAAGCGCAATGGCCCTTCGTTTACTTTACTAACGAGTGCATATATATATGTCCTGAAGAGAAAATTTTCACCTCCACATTCCACTCGTCATTTCAAAGAAACATTAGCCCCCACTCCACCCCGTAGAATCCACAACAAAGTTGATGAAAAGCCCAAAGAATTGCGAACATACCTTGCCCTAGCTCCTGATAGCCTAGTTTCAAACAGAAATACTAAACTAGGGGAATGATCACGGATAAGTTTCCACAGCGATGATAATGTACAAGGGTTGGGTTCTCCATCCCTTGTACATTCTAGCATATGCAACTCATTACGTACAGTGGTTCTGCTTAGCAAGAATCTTCATTTCTTTAATAAGGTCCTCAACCATAACTTTAGTGTTGTCATCGAAAGCTAGCTTCCCCCTGTTAACGGCTCGAGTGTTTGCCAATAGGAGTTTTTTAGTTTTCTCTTTCCTTTTGGACTCACTTTTGATCCCCGGCACTTATACCTCCTCCGATATGCAATAATTTGCTAAGGTATAGCCTCTTCCACTTTCTCTTTCCCCCATAATTTTGACCCATGTTTGCAAGTCCTTCTCCTTCCTCGTATAAGCTTGTGTGCCCCTACCATCCATTCTTGAACTATCACATCCCTTAAATTTTAAAAGAGAGAAGATCGGAAATTTGAAGAAGGTTTTCAAAATTTCTATTGAATCAGTAGATCATATATATAGTACAAGAAGGAGAATCCTATGAGCTGATCATTTGAGATGATTTTAAGAACAAAACATATCCTAAACTATTGTTGTACAAGATCTTTAGTTACACAAGATAAGCTCATAACAAATACAAATTAAGTAGAATAAATTAATTCTAAGAATAAATAACATATTTGCAAAATAGATACTTAATTATTATTGTTTCCCAATAGTTACCGTCAAGATGGAGGAAGGATGAACTCCAATCTTGGACCGAATAGAAGCCAAACGCGAGCTAGAGAGTGGTTTGGTTAATGTATCAACTAGCTTATCAGAAGAAGAAACATAAGAGACTTGTAACTAAACAACTTAAACCAGTCCACGAACAAAATGAAAAACAATTTCAATATGTTTCATCCTTGAATGGAAAACATGATTGGTGCAAATTAAGTGGCGCTAATATTATCACAGTAAATAACTAGCTTGGAAGGCAACGCAAGACCGACTTCAACAAGCTAGGATTGAAACCAAAGAAGCTCAGCTGTAGTAGAAGCAATAGACTGATACTCGGCCTCAGTAGGTGAGCGAGCAATGGTAGATTGCTTCTTGGAAATCCAAGAGATGGGATTAGCTCGAAGAAAGATAACATAAGTATGGTAGAAGTACGATTAGAAGGATTTCCATCCCAATCCACATCAAAGAATATATAGAGGGAGTATGGTGAGCTGCTATATAGGAATAAGACCAGTGAATGGATCTTGGAGAGTGCATAAATTGGGATAGCTTATTAACAATAAAAGATATGTAATACGATCCAATGAAGGCAACCGAACAACACTCAATGGGTCAAGATAAATCCGTCAATTCAGAGCCAATAGTGTCAGATTTAGACAAATAATATATATTTTCCGAGTAGAAACGAGCCATTGAACAAAACCCATGGGCAAAAGCCCTTGAGCCCACTAGTCTCGTGGCCAAGTTTCACCGTTTCAAGGGTTAAATCAACCCTTCAATTATTCTGGAGAAATTTATGGCGACTTTTCTAATTTATTTATTTTTATTATTACTTTTAGTAATTAGAACTTTTATATATTTTCTTTAATAATTAGGTTTCTTTTCCTTCAAGAATTAGGTTTTATTTTTACACTATATAAAGGGTTTCATTGTAATACAATTAGGGAGAGACTTCTTATGATGAATTAAAGACATTGTCTTTGTTAAAGAGATGGATATCTCTTGTTGATAAATTGTGTTTCCTGGATTCGAATTACACATCTCTTATCAAAGGATTTAGAGCTTTGATCCATCGTGGCGAAGGTTTTAACTTGTTTTCGTGATCAATTTTCAACGGTTACAAGTTCTAAGGTCCAAATATATTGCCTGAAAATTGACTTTTCTGGGTTTCAACGTTATTCATTTACTTGGATTAATATACACGTTTTCGTGATCTTATCATCTAGTATCAGAGCATCGGGCTCTAATTTCAGGGGAACCAAAACTGTTAATCTTTCTTTTGTTATCTTTAGCATTGGGTTGGGTTGGTTATTTGGTTTAGTTAGAAATTTTGGTGGTTTTTTGTTGGTTGAGATTTTGTGGATGTTTACGAGTAAAGTTCTGGTTTATCAACGAATGGAGGAAACTTGTGAATTTAAATTTTAAACGAGGTGCTTGGTGAATAATAGGCCTTGTAGTTTGGTGATTGATAAAGACTATCTCACTTACTTGGCTAGCACCATGCTTTTCAAACGAGTAAATTTACCTCTATTAAAACATCATAAACCCTATTACTTGTGGTCAGATAGATGTGGCAAAAATGAAGGTGACTGAGCAAGTGTTTGTAAACTTTGCCATAGGGGCATATAAGGATATAACATTATGTAACATGGTTCCTATGAACTCTTATCATATTTTATTGGGGAAGCCATGGCAATATTGCATCAATGCAGTCTATGATAGGGCCCAAAATAGGTACAAATTTGTTACAAAGGAGAAAAATGTCATTCTTACTTCTTTGACACCGGAGCAAGCGCTTGTGGATCAGAAGAAAATGAGGATAGAAAGTGACACGTTTGAACAGCTTAAAGAATCATTCAGGATGATCGGTGAAGAGTTAGGAAAATTAGAGCGAGAATTAAAAGAAAAAGAGAGAAAGGAAAGAGAGGAAAAAGAGATGATTAAAGTTGATATAAAAATTATTGATAGGGAAAAAGTTTTTGAAAAAACTATTAAAGAGGAAGTTGTAGAAGCGATAGAAAAAGAAGATGAAAGGGAGACAATAATCAAAGAGGTGACTAGAATAAAGGTTGCTGAAGTAGGTAATATTGTTGAGATTAAAAAGGTGGAGGTGAATCGACAAGCCTTTGAAAAATTCGATGAAGTTGAGAAAGGAGACTTGATCATTGTTGAAGATGTGGTTGAAGTTACAAAAGGTGTAATTGAGATAATTTCATATGAGTACAATTACCTTGTATCTCATGAAGTTAACAACCTCTTCCCAGTGTGCTTAAATCTCTTCTGCAAGTTGATGTTAGTAAATGGGAGGCATTATCTCAACATTCACTATTTAAAAACTTTGCATCTTCATTCCAATGTGATGTCAAATACAAGAAGTACCACAAGATTGTTCTTTTCGATGGCAACAATCTACTTCTGTTTTATCCAGGTGAACTTCGCTTATTCTTTGAACCATGTGGCTACTTGAGAATGAATCGTCTTGAAGAGGGAGGGTATGATATGAACCAATGAAGGCAACCAAACAACAATTAATGGGTCAAGATAAATCCATTAATTTAGAGTCGACAGTGTCTGATTTGGACAAATAATATATATTTTCCAAGCAGAAATAAGCCACGTGTGCTCTTCCGATCTCATGGGCAAAAGCCCTTGAGCCCACTTGTCTCATGGCTAAATTTCACCGTTTTGAGGGTTAAATCGGCCCTTCAATTATTCTGGAGGAATTTACGGTGAATTTTCTAATTTATTTATTTTTATCATTCCTTTTAGTAATTAGATCTTTTATCCATTTTCTTTAATAATTAGGTTTCTTTTCCTTCAAAAATTAGGTTTTATTTTTACACTATATAAAGGGTTTCATTGTAATACAATTAGGGAGAGACTTTTTATGATGAATTAAAGACATTGTCTTTGTTAAAGAGATGGATTTCTCTGGTTGATAAATCGTGTTTCTAGATTGGAATTATATGTCCCTTATCAAAGGATTTAGAGGCGAGGGTTTTAACTTGTGTTCGTGATCAATTTTCAACGGTTACAAGTTCTAAGGTCCAAATATATTGCCAGAATATTGACTTTTCTAGGTTTCAAAGTTATTCGTTTACTTGGATTAATATACACACTTTCGTGATCTTATTAGTATGTTAGGTCGAGTCAAAGAGAGATATTGTAAAGCCCCAAGTAGAGAGCAATAGTCAGAAAGACTGGGGAGAGAGACGCTTTCATGAAGTGAAGGAACGTTTGTGGCGGACATTGGGCTAGTAACATGTTTGGAGTCCATCATCTTTGCTTGAACCACAAGGTCATAGGTATAATTGTGCTGGGAAAGGAAAGGACCACTTGGGTGTTTTTTAGAACCTCAATACCCATAAAGTAGGAAAGAGAACCAAGATCTTTAATAGAGAATTTTTTTAGATAAAAATGAATGAACTAAAAGATGGCAGAGGAATTTTTTTTCCAATGACAATGATGTCATCTACATAGAGAAGAAGAAGAAGAAGAAGAAGAAGAAGAAGAAGAAGAAGAAGAAGAAGAAGAAGAAGAAGAAGAAGAAGAAGAAGAAGAAGAAGAATAGAGGGATTGGTACAAATAATGAATAGAAAAGCATCAGCCTTAGAATTTATAAAGCCAAACTAAAGAAGAATGATGTTAACATTGTGTACCATGTCCCGGGGGCCTGTGTAAGGCCATAAAGGGACTTCTACAAGTGACACTCATAATATGGAAATTGGAGATCAACAAAGCCAGACGGTTGGGCCATGTAAACATCTTCAAATAGTCAATCATGGAGGAAAGCATTATTAATGTCCAACTGTCGAATGGACCAATTTTGAGTGACAGTAAGACTAAGTACGAGATGAATAGTAGAAGGCTTGATAACCGGGCTAAAGGTTTCAGTGAAGTCGATGCCTGGACATTTATGAAAGCCTTTCGCAACAAGGCAGGCTTTGTATTTATTAATAGAACCATTAGGTCTTCATTTCAGACAGAACACCCGCTTACAACCCACAACATTTTGATTTGGATGAGGAGGAACAAGATTCCATGTACCATTCTTGAGTAAGGCATCAAATTTGGCTGACATAGCTTATCACCACAATGGACGCTCAAGGGCTTGAGAGACACATATGGTTCAAGCAGAATAGAGGGCAAAACGGTGGTGAGATATAAGTATATTTTTTTGGGAACACATTTATTTATTTATTTATTGCGCTTCTAGTTGTCATTGTTTGGAGGAGGATGGATAGATGGCTCGGCTAGAGGGGAAGTAGTAGCGGGCATTAGTACTAGAGAAAGTGGAGAAGATTGAGTGAGTGTGGATGACAGAGATGCAGCTTATGTAGATTGTGTAGTGGTGTTGTGATGGTCTAGAGAAGAAGAGATGATAGAAGAGGGAGGCTTGTGTAAAGGAACAAAAGGAAGTGAGGACGAGGCAGCAGAGGTATTATTTTGAAGATGTGGTATCCAAATATATTTACTTTTCTTCAATTAATGAGGAAAGGTTGGCCAAATTTACTTTTGGCAGTCGATTGATTAAGTAAACGGCTGTAGAGAATGCATAAAGCCAGTATTCTAAAGGTATTGAGGACTGATGTAAGAGAATAAGACCCGTTTTCTATCAGGAATATTATTATTTTCAAATAATTAATTGTTTGTAATCATCATAATTTGTATTTGTATTCTAGTTGCCTTGTAACTTAGGAAGATTAGTTTAGTTTGTAAAGGTATGTAGTCGTGTATATCTATTAGCATAATCATGCATATCCCTTATCTTGAACACATTTATATATAGGTGATTTAATATGTCAATAAATTGATTTGAGAATATTGCACTTTACCAACGTTTGTTCTTCTCGGCTTTCCACGTCTTCATTTTCTTATTCCCTTTTATTCGTTTTATGGTATCAGAGCTTTAAGCTTACAAAGAAATCTCGATCCATGGCATCAACGGGGAATAATACCTCTCTTTCTTCTTCTGAATCTTTAACTGAAAATAATTCTCCGAACCAACCACCACCCACGCCCGCTTCTATTCACTGGGCATCTGTCAAAAGATTACTTAGATATTTGTGTGGAACTATTGATCATGGTCTCTTACTTAAAAAATACTTCACCTTTTTCTATTCATGCTTTTTCTGATGCAGATTGGGCAGGAAACAGGGACGATAAGCGTTCTACAGGCGCACACATTATTTATTTAGGTCCAAATCCAATCTCAAGGAGATCGAAAAAGCAGAACACTATTGCAAGGTCTTCTATTGAAGCTGAGTATCAGTCAGTTGCCTCCACTGCTGCAGAAATCACCTGGCTTTAATCCTTACTTGGCGAACTTATCTACTGACATCCCAGTTGTCTACTGTGACAATCTATATCTTTGTGCAAACCCTGTGTTTCATTCAAAAATGAAGCATGTTGCCATTGACTTCCACTTTGTTCGTCAGAAGGTCCAAACTGGCAAGCTACGCGTCTCTCATGTGTCATCATCTGATCAACTTGCCGATGCACTTACCAAACCACTTTCTGGAACCCGCGTAGCACTTCTACAGTCCAAGATTGGTGTGCACTCACCCTCGATCTTTAGGGGATGTTAGGAATATTATTATTTTCAAATAATTAATTGTTTGTAATCATCATAATTTGTGTTTGTATTCTAGTTGCCTTGTAATTTAGTAAGATTAGTTTAGTTTGTAAAGGTATGTAGTCGTGTATTCCTATTAGCATAATCATGGATATCCCTTATCTTGAACACATGTATATATAGGTGATTTAATATGTCAATAAATTGATTTGAGAATATTGCACTTTGCCAACGTTTGTTCTTCTCGGCTTTTCACGTCTTCATTTTCTTAATCCCTTTTATTCATTTTATTTTCACAATATGTCTATGTCGCATTTCGCAGGAGCCATTATCTAAGGGGTATGTGGAAGGGTAGTAAGATGAGCAATCCAATATTTCGAGAGGAATGAGGCTAAGGCAATGTATTCTCCACCATTGTCAGTGTAGAGGGTGATGATTTCTTTGTTCAAATAGTTTTCAACAAGTTCTTTGAACCGAACAAATGTATCACGAGCGTCAGATTTTTCCTTAAAGGATAGAACCTTATGTATTTGGTATAGTGATCAATAAACAAAACATAATACTTGTGATACTGGATTGAATAGATGACGTCCATACATCAAAATAAATTATTTGTAAAGCATTCATACTCGTAATAGTGGAATTAAAAAATGGCAACTTGTAGCTTTTATTACATTTGCGAGAATTACAAGTGAAAGTGGTTTTGATTGACGACATAGGCAATATGTTATTGGAGACTAAATGTAGGAGAAGTTTCTGATTGGGGTGACTGAGTCTGCGGTGCCATATATCATTCTTGGACATTGTAGTGGAAAAGGCTAAAATGGATTTGGTCCTAGTAGATGGCAATGTACATACACCTTCTCTAGCTAGTCCTTACAATAGTGGAACCACGGTCTGTAGATGTTTCATAAAAACCCAAGATGGTGAGAATTCAACACTCTCATTATTCTGTGTACAAAATTTACTGATAGAGATCAAGCTGCGATGCATATTTGGTACACATAACACATTAGAAAGAGTAGTTCAGAAGTGGAAGTGTTGAGAGTGGTTTTACAAGTATGAGTAATATGTCTCCAATTTAAACATCATCTTGACCAAGATACTCAGAGTGAATGGAAAGATTATTGAGATCATTCATGTTTTGATGAGATGGTCCACTGTCCATCAGCCAATGGTTCATGGTGAGAGCAGATTGAGTAGCAATATTAGCACTCGGTGCAGGGGTGTAAGGGAGACTAGCATGATTGAAAGGTGGCAGGTTAGTGCTTCAGCCTTCCAGGGAACAAATTTGTATGTTAAATAGTGCTTAGCCATGTGGCTCGGTTGCCCAAAAAGTTGGCAATAGCCTTTGTAGGGGCGAAAATTTCGGGAATTAATTGTTATTTTGATTGTTGGAATGGTTGGAATTTTTAAAGAATTGATTTGGGCGAGAGCTGGTTGTTGAAATTTAGGAGGGTGATTGAAAGTTGCTATGGGATTTAGAAACATTACTGGCAGTGATAGGATGAGGAGAGAAGGCTTTATTTGGGGTAGGGTTTAAATGAAGAAGCTGGGTTTCACTAGTAATGAGCTACTCATGAAGTTCATTAAAAGTCATGGAGGTTTCTTGAGCCCGCACGACTTCACATAGTCCAATGTAATTTGAGCCAAGTCCTTGTAGAATTTGAGGATCAATTCATCATGATCGGGAGGAGAATTCATAAAAGTGAGATTGACCACTATGCTCTTCACTCCGTTCATATATTCGGTAATTCTCATATCGCCT
This sequence comes from Nyctanthes arbor-tristis, assembly GCA_963692815.1. Classification (NCBI taxonomy): domain Eukaryota; kingdom Viridiplantae; phylum Streptophyta; class Magnoliopsida; order Lamiales; family Oleaceae; genus Nyctanthes; species Nyctanthes arbor-tristis. Next base: position 2,452 of record CAVNYN010281358.1, on the reverse strand, counting down.
TTATGCAAGTTGCAAGGCTGTTTTTCATATCGTTATGCATCCACAAGATAGTTTGGCATATACGTTCTGGATGGTTGACCATCCTTCTATAGATGATTTTGCAGCGACAATGAATGACACAAGGTTAGGAGATAGCGAACTCACTATGCCATTCAATAAATGTTTGTCTTGCCTATCCACTTAGCATAATCTGGGTTAGGACTGGAGGTACCATTAGTATTGATGTCAAAGGACACACATGGTAGAGTTCTAGTAACAAAGCCAAGTAAGTCAAGCCCATTTAAGAGAGATCGGAATCTGTATCAACCATGTAGAATGGTTTGTTGGGTTAAGTTTTATTGGAAGCTGAGATTGGGCATTGATCATGATTGGAGGTGAAGGAATTATCAAAGAGACTGGAGGAGTACTGTTATCGTCAGTTGCTTGAGAAGTATTGGTAGAAGAGGAATTATTTGAAGGGTCCATGGATCGAGGTGCTTATAAAGCGCATAGCTTTGATATCATAAGGAATGAGAGAATATTTGGAGAAAGTTTTCAATATTCCATTGAATAAACGGAGGGGAGAATGATATGAGAAAAGATACCCAGGTTCTGCATACGGGCGTCATGAAAAATATTGGACCAATTCGTATTAGCAAAAAACCCGTCAAGTCTCTCTTCGATCCATCCGTCTGAGCCACAACTTTTAAACCATGTGTATTGATAGCCATCCATCCCAAGATCATATAATTGACAATCTTCAATAGCTTCTCGAAAACCCATCAACAGCCAATTTGGGTGATCATTACGTCCAAACTTTTAATGAGTGAATAATATATCATTGAAGTCACCAAACATATCCATGGGAGATGGGAAGCCGCAGCAGGTAATCTCAGGTGGTCCCAACTCTCCCGACGTCTATTCCTCTCTGGGACTCCATAATAGCCAGTGAGACACCATAAAGGTTGATTAAAGATAGACACCTCAATATCAATATGATATCGAGACATACTAACAAGAGAGGACATTTGTTGTAGACATACTAATAAGAGAGGCCATTTGTTGTTCTTTCCACATGAGGTCTAAGCCTCCAGTACTGTGACCCGAGCAATAAACGGTAAGTAAACCATCATAACCCAACTTATTTTTTATTGACATCATTTTCTGTTTACAAGATAACGTTTCAATTAGAAAAATAAAATCAGGCTTATTATTAGAAACTAGATCCAATAGGACCTGAACTGCACGTGAGTTACCCAGCCCACGGCAGTTCCAGTTTAAAACACTCATGTTGAACGGTGGGTCTGCATAACAGGACCCACTGTTAGTAGGTTTTTTGAAGTCTCTTGGATTGGGTTAGCCCCATCAATTGGGCTGGAGAGCGTCAAGCTAGCCTGATTATCCATCCATCGTCTGTTCGGGTCTAAAACTATGACACCTGCATTGGTAGTGGAATCTTCCTCTAGTTGGTCTTGATCAATTCCATCCCTTATAGAGGGGATTTTCCTTCATTAATAGATTTGGTCCGTAAATGTCCCCTCCATCAGCCATAATTGGTGCCTTCCCTCTATTCATATGCGGATTCTCAGGAGATATCATTGGCATCATACTATCAATCACCATATCTTCATTCTTGCCAAAATTAGCACCTGAACCGGCTGACCATTCGTTGCGCAACCATTTTTCACGACTCTGACCAACGTTCCGGCGAGATGAAGCATGCAACCACGGACCATACGGACGTTCCACCTGACCGTCCGGTGAATCAAAAAGCTTTTCGCAAAATTTCTCCGAATGCCCAATTTTCCCACAAATGAAGCAAAAGGTGGGAAGTTTTTCGTACTTGAAGGTAACCCAAATCCAGTCTCCGCCTGGCTTCTTAAGCTTCATCTTTCTCTTCAACTGATGATGAGCGTCCAGTAGGACTCGAATGCCCAGGAAATTCTTCTAGCCACCCGATAGATTATTAGGATCAGAAGCCAAATTCTGCTCTCTCAACCAAATTCTGCAATTTCTTTTATAATGACCCTCTTTGCCGCAATGATAACAAGTCTTCTTATCTTTTGACTTCGACCTGCCTCTAGACTTGCTGTGACGCCTTTACCCTTTATTCTTGTTTCTTCCTCTGTGATCATCTGAAACAAGAGCCAACGTATTATCTGAACCCACATGCAATCCTGAAGATTTCCTCCTGATTTCCTCATTCTGCATAAGAGGCTTGGGCACATGAGTGAAAAAGGTTTGCAGGTTCTGGCTAAGAAAGCAGTTATCTCTTTAGCCAATGGTACGTCCTTAGACCGATGTGAACATTGTTTATTCGGTAAGCAAACCCGAGTTTCTTTTTCTGGCACGTTTAAAAGAAAAGAGAATATTTTAGATCTTGTGCATTCGGATGTGTGTTCTCCTGGTGATGTAGTATCTTTGGGTGGAAACAAATATTTTGTTACATTTGTTGATGATGCTTCCAGGAAGT
>CAVNYN010281357.1:0-15911 GCA_963692815.1 Nyctanthes arbor-tristis | reverse complement strand
AAGAATGAGAATATTTGCTAGCATGAGAACTTGCATATTAAATGCATGAGAACGTGCATCTTGAATGTACGACATGATTTGAGAACTGGGATTTTATCCATTTGAGAACTTAATTGCATGTTTATATGTGATGTTGCTGTCTAAGTTGACTTTTATATGCGCTGAACCTACTGAGTATTTCTATGAAATACTCACCCCTTTCATAATTTGATAATTTTCAGATCCTGGAGCCGGAGGCGCGTATGATGGTGGATATTGATTAATGGCTAGACCTTTATTAATTTAAGAAATTTTTAAGATTTTATTATCAAGACTTTATTTCATCTGTTTCGGGAAATGTTTTTATTATAAGGAATAGTTTTTTTTTTTTAAATTATTTATTGAAATGAGAATTTCCGCATTTTACCGTTGGGTTAAGCAGTCATATTATTTGAAAAGTTGTTTTTAAAGGTTTTAACTAACGTTCCGGGTATCCAGAGCTCGGGGCGTTACACTTGTAGAATAAATTACCAAAACAAAATCACGTAAATCTATAATTAAATCCAAAACCCTAGACATGATTTCTAGATCACATGTTGAAATAAAGAGAATATAAATAGAGATTGTGGAAGTGTACCTGAATCCATTAGTATTCTTGATTTGAGAAGTTGTGATCTTCCAATTGATTCGTAGTTCTCTTTTGGATTCTCTCTATTGATGGGAGGCCGAGAAAAAGGGAAACCCCTTTGTTCAATCGGGGACCATGACCAATAGATATATGTAACTTTATAGTATTTCCAAATTGGCCCCTTTAATAATTTAGAAATACAAAACCGGTCTCTACACATTAATTCCATGACACTTTAAAACCCAGCAGCCATAAAACTTTATAGCTCACTTTTAATTGGCTACACCTTAGGATAGAACTGCACATTAAAATTACATGTGTGCCCTCAAATGTTGCATTTTATCGAACAACCCCTACTTTGGACACTTCTTCATTTTCTATTTATTTTTGCTAGAATTTTTACTACCGTTTGCTTCAATCTGAGTTCATAAATTTTGGTAGTGTTGGGAAGATTTTTGATTAAGTGAAGATGTTTTTCATTACCAGAACTATACAGAAGGCAGGGTAATTCTAATATAAGCAGTATTATATATTAGAATTCATCAAAACCGTTAGGTTCTAATATAAGGCATTGTATATTAGAATTCTAAGGAGCATATATCACAAGAAAAGCATTTTTATGATTGCATGAATATATTCTTTCATGTGTTATATATAGCATAGAGGTATTTTAGCATCTTATAATATGCAGAAGTGTAATAGAAATAATTTTGAATGATATTGTGTATCAATTAAGAACCCATATTTATGGAACCACATTTGCAAATTTTTGTTTCCCTTAGTTCGTCCTTGTGCGTGTTGGACAGTTGTGTGTCAAAATGTATGGAGCCATCCAAGCTTTATGCTGAAAGGATAGCTGAGGACAAGAATGTATTTCCTAAGGTGCTTAGCTTATGCTTGCATTGTACAACTTATACAAACTGAAAATACGGATACCGTCACCACTTTACATTGTTAGAAAACTGCATGAAAGATTAGTAAATTAGTAAAGGTGCTTAGCTCATTCTTCTGAAAACCATTATGCAATTTAAACTATTTTTATTTCCTTTTGTATCTCAATATGTTTAAACTATATGCAGAGACACATATGATTATTAGTTCCAAAAGAGGCACATGCAAATGCCAAAAGAGGTATTGAAAATACCAGGCTAGCTGGTCAATTCATTAGATGGAGCATCGGTAAGACATGTAGTAGCATCAAAGAGAGAGAAAGACAAGATTCCATCTCAATGATATGCGAATAGGTGACTTTATCTCTATAACCAAGACTATCACATAACTAATATTTAGTTTCTATTATTACTTGGGTTTTTGCAGGTTAGAGACAAAGCAATGCTTAAGGACATTGTCTCCAAGTACAGGGCCGGGGCGATTTTTTTTGAAAAAGAATAGCGCTGATTGTGACCATTTTTGCATATATGAGTTTAAAATGTTTAGAAATTCTCAAGGGGAAAAAATATTAGCCGGTCTGGCGTGATTGTGTGTGGCCTGATGGATGGACTGCTGTATGGCAAAAGCAGTACCTAGTTTCAACACTCTTTTGGTCAGAAATACATGAAGTTCTTACACCGTGGTTGCCAACATCACCTAACATGTACCTGTGGTTAAATCCTTAATTATATTTCTCTATTGTTGAAGTTGGTTATAGGACAAGAGACAAAGATACTCCTAGAAACTGATTGGTTTCTTCAATTATCCATGTCGTGGTGGGAAAACTGTTGTATATTTGTGCTATATGAATTCTCATTTTTGTTTACAATCTTTTTTAAAATGGAGTAAGATTTGGACCCAAAAAAAGGGAAAAAAATATTGTGTGATAAATTAATGAGGCCTTGTTGCATTTTTTTTCTTTTTTCCTTTGAACTTTACGAGTGAGACATGTACAGGCATTAACTTAATTACCTAAGGAAAGGGGCATTGGGATTTGGAGTCAATAGAATTATGTTGCATTCATGCTTTCTTTATCTTTTCTTTTTTTTTTATTATTTTTTTCCTTTTTGTGTGAACTCTAATCTATTAACTTTAAACCATAAAAGGTGTTATATTGTTTAAAAAATATTGTTCAAAAGGGGGATGAGCTATTAGGAGAAAGCTATCAATATGCTTTTCATCAATCTATTGTATTACTTTACACAGTATTTTAGTTTTGTTGAGCATATATGGCATTACGCTAAGTTACATTAATTGTAATATATATACACATCTTTATGTGTTCTTGATAGAGGGGACAATTATATTGCAATTTCTAAGTTGACTAATTGTTTACGATTGAAAATCTTGATTTTGATAATGAGGGCATACCATTTGATTTTCTTTTCATCTGTTGTTACGTCCTGTGCATTGGAGAGACGATATATACTAGTTTAAATAGTTGTAGACAAGCCATATGGTAAAAAACATAACAAAATAAATTATAAAAAAATTGGAAAAAATAGAAAAATACAAAATCGTAAATTTGAAGGCCTAAATGACCTTGAATTGCCAAAAACTCATGGTGCCCATCAACCACATGGTTGTGAGCCTCGCCGAGAACTCATGGTGCCCATCAACCACATGGTTGTGAGTCTCGATCTCCTCTCCATTTCGCTTCCGAGAAAGTATTATATGCTAAATTCTACACCGAAGGCCAAAAACCCCAAATTTCAACCAATCTTCAATACAATTCTCCGTCGATCCATTCTGCCATGTGTTCTATATTAGCTTGTTACATAAATAATATAGATTATTTGATAAAATAAACTACTGGACAAAAACACATATATTGTTACACAAATAGCATAGCTTATTACCAAAAATAACATAACTTATTACAAAGATAACATAACTTGTTACAACACATGATGAACCTTTAAACGAGGAAATATTATTTATCATGTAGCAGGAAAAGACAAAAATGGAAAATAAACCAAAAAGCTAAAACAAAAATTAAAAAAAAAAAGAAGAAGAAGATGATGATGAAGAAGAAGAAGAATTCGACATCATCGCAAGAAAAAAGAAAAAAATTAAAATTTCTGAGGGAAAAAGGAAAAATAACAGAAAAAGAAATTAAAAAAATCACCAAAATCTGGTGGCCAAATTCTGACCTCCCAGCCAGCAGGGGTGGAAGTGGGGGCGCGTGGCTGGGCGTGAAGGTGGGAGAGTAAAAATAAAATAATAAAATAACATAAAAGAAAACAGTATTTTTTTTAAAAAAAAAGACAATACATTGAAAACAGAAAAAGCTCCCAGTACAAAGTATTTCATGTAATTTCGCAAAAAACAAAAAAGAAAAAGAAAAAGGAGTTGGAACTAGCTGGAGCTAGGTCGAGCTATAAGGTGGCTGCGTCGGCTCACGGCTGTATTTAAAAGTCAAATAAAGTTCTTGATTGGGAGTTTTTTATAGTAATAAAATGTAAGAAGAATGTAAATCAGGTATTGAGGAATGCCTAGACTATAATTTGTATGGTGTTAATTATTTTATGGGAAAGAGAGAAATCACCATATCCAAGGCCAGATCCAAAGTGGGGGCAATGAGGGCGGTGGCCCCCAAAGCCAAAAAAATTTCCTCAAATATAGTATAGTGGAACAATAAATTTACATATTTAGCCCCCACACCCTTTGTTTTGCACTAGGTAATAAACCACTTTATGGCCAAAATTGTAATATAACACTTCCAGAATTGCATCTTTCTTCCCTTTACTCTAGGTTTCTAGTTTCTATCGAAATCTCCTACCTCAAAATGCATACCGCAAAATCGAGTATAGTCCTTGATTGTTATGTGAATTAAAAAGCTCCATCTTCTGATATCAATAGTTGAGGAAATATGCTGGTAGAACCCAACGATATAATCTTTAGTGACCACTAAGCAATCTCACTTTTTAAATTTTCTTTTCTATTTTTTAAATTATTTCCGATCTACATTCTTAGGAATGTGTATCTGAATAGATGCTTATATCAAATGATTAGACAAAATTTGTTAAAAGGGCAATTCTTGATTTCTTATTTCCGAAAACACAATGATTACCGCTTTACGAAATTTGAAATTTCTCAACAAGATCAAAGTGCTAAAAGATCGGATTTTCTATTTCTTGTTTCAAATAATAATTTTTTTCTCAATTTTTTAGGCAATTTCTCTTTTCTTCTACTCTTTTTTGACATTTTGGGGCAAGATGGTATTCAAAATTTGACCAGCTTATTTACTATATGAGAGAACTTTTGATACTATTGGCAACCAAAAAATTATATATGCAACCGTTTTAGAATATGAACGCTAAGCTAGAGTGGCTGTGATATAGAACTTACTTTTGATACTTTCTGAAAACCTTTTATGCAATTTTTGTTAAGTTCAAAGCATTATAATGATATCGGATATAGTATTTTTATGGTTATGTATGATATTATTATTGTCAGTTACCGATAATTGTCTACGTTATAACTTTCATTTTTTATCGTCATTTCTCACCCCCAATAGTTGAAAAATGTAGGTCCGCCCCTCTCCATATCACATGTTTCATATCACGGTGGCGCAATTATTGCATATATCTCAGATTTCTATGTAATTATTTAAACTTATATATTTGTACATTGCAATTTAATACATTTTTTGAATTATTATCATATATCTTGAATCTCTACATAATTATAATCTAGCTATCAATAAATACTATGAACATGAGAAGCAATAGTAGAAAATAAATAGCAGAGTAGAGTAGAAAATTAATCCGAATAATAAGAAAACAAAGTACGATAATCGATCGAGGCCTGTTTTTGACACAATGTCATTAAAACAAATTCGTCCTTTACACAATGAAACATCAATTTCTTAGAATACAACGATAAAACATTTTCTGTAACTGACATTTTCTATCAAAAAGAACAAACTAATGGATTGGTCAACTTTTCAAATTAATTAACAAATCGTGAGCATATGAACCAAATTCTATCATTAGGGAAAATGCTTAGGCAACAACCAACCAATTTGACAGTTTGACACTTTTTCTTTCTTAATTAAAAGGGCAAGACAAGTCATGTGATATGTGTGCATAATTATTTATTGCTTGCTTTGCTTTGGGAAAAAAAAATTATATTGCGTGCTTATATTTTTAGGATCCTAAATATCAGTATTTTAAATTTTGGCTAATCACGTTTTCTTTTTTATTAGATATTGGTGGATTTGACTAAAATGTGAGGGGTAAGTCTTACATTTCCCAAATTTACAAAATATGTGCATTCAACAATTGTATCTTAAGAAGGTCGGTAATATCGCCGACCGAAATATGAATCTCATTTACTGTGCTGATGGGTGTGAAACACGTCCTCATCCATCGTCACGTCAATAAAACCCATAGTAAGGGGCAGTCTAACAGTTAGATTACGCAACCTTTTGAGGGCGGGACTCAAGGATACCAATGTTGCATCATCAACAATATTAGGCTGTATCGAACTAGACTTCAACACTCATGGACTGTTTGCCTTTTTCTTTGGATATTGTTTGCTCTGGCAAGTCTTTCTGCAATGAGAATTTGTTTGCCATCATAACATGTGTAACACAAAATTCAATGTTCAAAGAAGGTTTTATGTAATTACAATTCATTACCTGGCCTAGATCACTGAACATGCGGGCCACTGAGTGAGGCGTCCAACTACATCCACTAACTGCTGTTGGAATGTAGTTTTTACTGGAAGATTCAACTCTCTCGCATCATCAACTACATCATCAATTAACGCCTTGTAATGACCGAGTAGAAGTTATTAATGGTGCTTGTAATGACCGAGCAGAAGTTATTAATGGTGCACTGAAGTATTAGCGCCAAAAGGGAAAACTATCTTTGTGCCGACAAATTTATTCTCGCTGTTACAGTAAGGGCGAGACGACATGGGATTGGCTTCTTCGAATATTCAATACAAGTGAACAATTAACATTAGTGGTAAGAATTGAAATGAAATATATGCATTCAACAACTAGATAAATCAACGCTAAGTATCTTCAGGGTAGGATGTGGCAACTACTACCACTTGGTGGTCTGACGGAAGGACTCACCACCATAGGTATTTCCATGCCAAGAAATTCCGGAGGTATTTCCATGCTAAGGAGCCGTTCATTAATGATCACCTCTAGTTCTGATGTGATCACCTGTCTAATATCATCCAGTGAACGACCCCTTTCGTTCTTCTTCTAGTCTTTTTAGGTCATCCATAAACATCCCTCATAGTAACATATACACCATAACCCCTGAATCGACTTGGATGCTCCTCCTTGCCAGGCGCAACCGTCAAGATATCCCAGTGTCATTTTGGGACAAACGTCCCTTTGCTGGCCTCCTCTTGCTTTTCTTTCTATTTGAAAAAATGAAAAATAAATCTAAGTACTTAAATTAAGGGTAAGTAATTTAAATAATGAAAAATTTTAAAACTCATCTTTACCAAATTTAACACAAGCCCTAAAATCTTAATTTCCAAATTCAAAACAAAAAATCTCAATAAAGAATCAAACCAATATTCTCAACACAAACTAGCCAATAAATGGATAATAATTACCTTCAAATTTCAAAGAAGTGTAGAAAAATAGTCCCGTGTGTCGTTCGCCATGCCTGCCTTCACCGCTGCTCGCTAGATAAAAAGTCCACCGTTGTCGTTGCCGCCTCTTGGATGGATGGATGGAAGGTCACTGGATTTAGAAGTCAAAATGGAGGACAAAGGTTTGCTATGATCGAGAAATGGGGTTGAGGTCCGAAATGGGGATCTAAAATTTTAAAGTTATATAAAGGATATAGGCATTGGTTTTCACGTAACCGACACCTATTTCCTCTATACATGCCGGTTCTTTAAAGAACCAATGTGTATAGCTAAAGAATAGGCGGCTATTACATTTTTAAGTAATACACATCGGTTCCTAAGAGAAATTGTGACGTTCCAACTTTTCTTATACTTTCAGTCTACGTGGTAAGTTGAAACGTGAGGACTAAATTAACTACAATTACAAAATTAAATGTTCAACTGGAAAAAAAAACCAAAAAGAAATAAATAGAAAATGAAAAAAAAATGAAAATTGAAATAAGTCCAAGATTCTAGAGAATTCTTGTAGGAACTTGGACCAATTGTCATTTATCTATATATATATATATATATATATATATATATATATGCATATGTATAATTAATGAACAAACAAAAAAGAAAGAAAAGAAAGAAAGCAAAGGACCGAAGCCTCTGCCAAGTTTTGCACGCCAAAAAAAAAAAAATTGGGTTGGAAGAAGTTTAAGAAAGCAAGGAGAAAAATGCAAGAATACAACCAAGTAAGTGTTATTGTTCTTTAAGCTTTGGATTTATATAAGTTTAAGAATATAGAGTTTATGGAATTTTTATGAACATGTATACTAAGTTGCAAATTTTTATTTACTACATCTTTTAGAGGCATTAAACTGTTAATTGATTATGAAAGTTGAGGTTCTTGATATTATTATAAGATTTTCTAGTTGGTTAGTATAAGGATAAAGTTTTATATGGAAGAATAAGTTGAAATTTTTATCTATAAGTTAGTGTGATGATTTTGTGAAATGGTCTCATGGTAATTGAGAAAGTTGGTGAGGTTTAGAACAGATGCTAGTAATGAACAACTTAATATTAAATAGGAGAACGTGGAAATTGTTAAAGGTTAAGAAAGAATTAGTGTTAAAGATTAAGAAATTGATGCTAATGGTTATTTTTATTTATAGTGGAAGTTGGAGACTTTAATATGTAATACTATGACAAATTGTAGGATGAAGTAAAGTCTAGAATAATTATATGAAAGGAAGCACAAGATGTTCCTATGGAATTCTAAGAAAGCAAGTATATAAGTGTGAATTTAAGAAAAAGACTTAAGGTTGGAATTATGGTGCATGAAGTTTCTGCCCTTCTAACTTTAGGAGGCCATAACTAATAGTATATATAGAATTTTAATAAATACAAGTTGGGAAATGATCTCCTATGAGTTGTCTATCATCCAAAATTAGAATGACACCATTTGGATTCCAGTAGAAGTTTTTATGACATAATTTGTAAGGCTGGTCAGTGTTTACCCGAGAACAGAATTTCTGGGAGGTGGAAAAATATTTTGGTGTAGCCAAGGTAGTTTTCTGGGGCTCAATTTCATATATGATGAACTTATATGAGTTTTCTACCTCCTAGTAAAATTTCATAAGTATACGACAGCATCCTTGATTTTTAAAGGGTGTTAAATGGGCATTGCCGAACAGGAAAATTTAACAATCCTTCGTTAAAAGGTTAAAATTTTACGAATAAGTTGTTGTTATGATTTTATAGCATAACATCATGGTAATTGAGGGATTTGGTGAGGTTGGGAATAAATATAAGTAATGAACAACTAAATGTTTAACATCAAATGTAGAATTGTAAAGTTTGTTAAATGCTAAGAACTAGTGTTTAAAAGTGAAAGTTAGTGTTGTTATGTTGGGGGAATTTATGATTTTAATATGTAATCTTTCTACAATTTTAAAATGAACAAAGTCTAGAATAATTGTAAAGAAGGGGACTTAGTAAGATATGAATTCAATTTCCACTTTCAAGTGAAAATGAGAATTTATTGAGCTATTATAAAGTATTAGATATATATATATATATATATATATATGTCAAGAGAATATCTTACACATTATTTAGAATGATGATACCAAGGAACAATGACTATTATTGAAATTAGAGGTATGAAGTGTTGTTGATATTTTAAAGATGTGATGATGTGGCAATTGAGAAAAATAATTGACATCAAGAGGTATTATCTAGTTAAAGAAATTATGAAGTTGTCATGAATTCAAAGGAAAGAATGGAATATGACTTAAAGAGTAAACATGTGTTAATCTAGGGGATTAATAGAGTATATGGTGAACAACTTAGTAAATTTAGGACGTGGAATAAATGAATAGAGAAAAATAGGAAAATGAATGAATGGAATGATTCGAAAGTTGTGAAAATGAAATTATCCGGATAAGAAGATTTCATGAGAAAAAGGAATTAAAATTTAAGAGTCTTCATGTTATGCTACAGGAAACACAAAAGAAGCTACATGTACATAGCTACATAACCGGTGAGTGGAGATTCTTCTCTTCTTTTCTTTCTAAACGAAAATTTATATTATGATTTGATTTCACAGAAATTCGCAATGTTTCCTCATGAATGTATTTCCATGAAATTTCACAAAAGTCAGTATTTCTTTAGAAAAGTTCATGTGAACGTTTGTATGAGATGATTCTTCATTATTTTAAAGAACGTCTGAATTGATACATGATTTATGATGCATGAAAACCCCCCAAATTCATATCCAATGTTATGATATGCCGCCTATGGGTGAAGGGGCCTATATGTCTCAAGCTGACCAAATGAATGCCGCCCAGACAAAGGGGCCTATGTGCTAGCTATGGCTCAAGCTGTTTAATTGTGCCGCCTAGGGCGAAGGGGTCATAAGGTACCTATGGCCCAAGCTGACCATCTACGCGCGTATGACTTGTACTATGATCATGTTATGTTGGATACTCTTTGGGGAAGTTTTATAAGGATCTTGAAAAGAAATAATTTTCATGATGCTTACAAGAATGACGACGATTCTACAAATGTTTCGATGTGAGATGAATTCAAATTGATGAATTTAATGATGATTGTTAGAATGCAATGATGTTCAAGATATTTTTCAGTACGTAATGATTTTATCAATCTCATGTTATGCTGGAATTGAGTTCAAGTTATGAAGGTTAAAGAACTGAGATTTTGAAAAGTTATATTATGATTTTCCAAAGCATGTTTATTTAAAAACTCCACTCACTGGGCTGGTTAGCTCATATGTTTTTGAAATGATTTTCCTTCCAGGTAGCAATTGGAGTTTGGGCAACACATCAGGATCGAGCCTGCTATTTCTAGAATTGAGCTACCACTTAATGAAACGAAATTGTTATAGGGTTGTCTTATTATGATTTATATACTTGGACATGTTAAGCTTATTAGCATGCATTGGGGTATCTGTTATGAGTTCTACTTAGTTTTAGTATATTTCTTCACAATGAAGTGTTATAAATAGAAAAGTTGCGATTCTTATGTTGTGAGGGATTGATAGGCTTGATCTACGAAGTGATGTTGCTGAAAATGAAAAATTATTAGTTTGTGGGATGTTGCTGTGTTGGTGTTGGGAAAGTGTTACATTGTGAAGTGTATTGGGTTGATATTGGGCACTATGCCGGTTGGTTTGTTTATAAATTAGAGGAGATGCCGTCGAAATTTTTCTAGAGTAAGTAGTATATTCATGAGCCTTGACGGTAAATTCTAGCTTCTAGTTGGAATTTATTATCGGCACACGTCAAACTTCTAGTAAGTTAGATGTACTGGGAGTGGGGCGTGTCAGAAATTGACATGTATAGTTACACTTTGGATTTCAAAATTACCCCCATCTTTTGATTACACTTCGCTTTTTCCACCAACCAACGTCTATTCCCTTTTTTTGGTAAAATCCGTAGTAGTGACTCTTAAAGTAGTAATAACTCAAGTAAAATGGTATTACTCTTGAACAGCATATTCGTATAAATCTAAATCTAGTAGAAAAATTTATTATTGTTATTAGAGAATTATAGCACCACTTGTATTACAAATGAAAACTACTTCCGATCTGAACAAGATATTATGAATTTTAATATTCTAGAAGAATTTGAAGTTTTACTCTTGAAGAGGCAATTTAATTAAGATACTTTTATATCCTGAAGGTTTCAGTTCAAATTTGATTCAAGATTTTGATGTGATCCTAAAGATTTTCACATTAGAGATTTTATTGTACTACAAATCTCAAAAAAGATCACAAGTGATCTTATATATAGATAGATCTTAAATATAATATTATGACAATTAGAATATTATATTAAACTTTAAGTTCAATTATTCATCAACTAAAACCAGAAGAGGTTATTAGCGTTAATTACCTTTTATTATAATGTACTAAAATATTAGTAGAAGTTTATTTGTTTACATTGAACATAAAGTTCAATATTTTATTTGGCATGACCGGTTAGGCTATCTGGGTTTATTATTGATGAAAAATATTGAGATATATGTGAATAACTAGAAGATTCTGTTACTTAAAGAATTCTCATTTGCGGCATGTTCTCAACAACTGGTTGTCAATTATCACTAGCCAGACTTGGAACTGGGTTCGAAACATTTTTGGAAAATATTTAGGGTGAACCTTGTGGTCCCACTTACCCTTCATGTGGACCGTCTAAAAAATATATGATATTATTATTTAGATTCACTAGAGGTCACATGTGTGTTAAATGCATAACTAAAGTTTGCGAGCCTCTTTGCTCGAATTAGTTACTTATGAGCAAAATTTTTGCATATATAAAATAAAGCCAATTTTGTCTACCTGGTAAAGTTTATCCTAAAGTTATTAATTATTTACACATTATTCGGAATATTTAGTTGTCTATGTTTAGCAAAATAAATTTGTTATATGCCTCAAGTTATGTGCTAAACCATTGATTGAGCATAATTTTCGGTATTTAAGTGAAAAACCAGTCTTGTAGCATTATTCTTGTTATAACTTGCCAAATCTAAATTTATATATGATATTCCCAGCATAGTTGACTTACAGTCAAAAATTTCCATCTACCTAAAATTGGTAAGTGCAATATACACAATTGTTTTACGACGTGCAACGTGCATGATGGATATCTTAAAATGTAGGGAGTACATATTTGGGTTGAAATCCTAATTTATCGCAATTATTTCTCATCTTTGAAGGATAATAAGTTATGGCATGATTCGCCACTGTTACTTAAGCTAGATAGCCTTCTCAGCGTTGGGGAGGGGGTGCGGAATAATTAATAGTTGGTAACAGAGTATGAAAAGCATTATTATAATCTTCGCATTATATAATACAAATCTAAAGTTTGTTAGATAATTTGCATTTTAGTATATATATTACTAACTGTATAGCTACCACTAGTATATACCAAGTTTAAAATGCTCCAGCTCGATTGAGAATGTATGAGGATCTAAGACATATTAGTAGCATGCTTGAAGCATGATGAAGATCAACTCCGGAAACAAACGTCATCAAAAAAAATATGGAGCAAATATTTGTGATCATCATATTAAGGCATAGTACTTTAGAAGAGGACATATACTTAACTAATCAGAAAACCCCTAAAGAGGTTCTGGTACTTGAAATTAGTAAAATAAAAGAGTTGTCAAAGTGTTATGTCAACACTAAGATCAAATGGAACCGATAAGAAATAGCTGTCAACAATAAATAGTAATAAGCTCAATGATTGCGAGGATGGTGAATTAATGTTTTATAAAAAATTTAGTAATATAAAATATTGGCCAAAACAAAAAGATGCAATCCAATATATTGCTATATGTTAAGACCATTAGTTAAGTCATTTGAAAATATATCATGTTAATAAAATATCAATAGGCATTTATGTGAAAATATTATTAAATATTTTGTAGTGCAATTAAAATATATGAAGTTTTGTTCAATTGGCAATATACGAAAACATCATAAACATAGTATAATCCCCCGAAAGACTTGAAATGCCTGAAGCATATATAGTACTGAAAGTTTTCATATAGAATGCCAATATAGATAAGGAAGATACACATTGTACTATTTTTTTCCCTTTACTAAGATTTTATCGCATTAGGTTTTCCTAGCAAGGTTTTTAACCAACAAATTTAATGGTGTATCAAAGAATATTGTATTTTTCTTGCACTTAGATTTTTTCTTGCAGTTTTTTTTTTTCTTTTCTTTTCTTTTCTTTTTATGTAAGGTTTTGAAAAGCATTGAAAATTTGGCGAATGATTCAATATAAGAGGATCATTATTTAATAAATTCACTGGAGCAACTATACTCTTTTCCTTCTATCAGTTTTTATGCCATTTTGTTTTTCTAGCAAAGTTTTAATGAGACGGCGTCTTGGACGTTCCAAATTTATTCAAAAGTAATTGCACTCTTTAGTAATTTATTCAAAAGTAATTGCACTCTTCTTTCTTTAGTTTGGCAGTTTTTTTCTCTCATTAAGTCTTCCTCCAAACAAGGTTTTTAATGAGACAATTATTCAAAGGAGAGTGTTGTATATTATTTATTGATATTGTGAATGACTAATATATCTCCGAAACGCTAAAATTGTATCTATAAATAGGTGTTTGATTGTTAATGATATATATATATATATATAATTTAGGAGTTTTCTCTCTATTCTATTTAATTGGTTTCTTTTTATTTATCTATTTCTTTCTTCTAGATCACAACAGAGACCATTTTATTTTCATTTATTTAAGTGAATTATTAAATGTCCCTTCAATTCATTAAATTTATTATATAATTCTACTGTCACCAATTGTTATATAAAGCATTCTTCTTAACGAAATTTTGGTTGGAAAGTGTAGTATCGGAAATTGATCACGTTTTTCTAAAACATATTTTGTCATGTGACAATCTATATATATATATATATACACACACACATAATATATATATATATAAAGTGAGAGGTACTACGGTAAATTCTAACCTCAATTTTGCCGCCTAACTTGATTAAGTGGAATATTTTAGTCTTTTTGGTTGATAGATCGGAAGAGCCAGCGCTAGACTTGAATTTCAGTCTTTTATTTATTTATTTATTTTTTATCTTTGGGTCTTATCCAAGCTTTCTCTCCCCCCCCCCCCCCCCTCCTCCTCCTTATCTGAGTCTCTGAAAATTTCTTAACGTTGAGTTCAAAAATTGTTGAGTTATCTACTCCTCTGATCTTTATCTCCTAAATTCACTAGATTCTTATTCGGCAAGAAATGAGTACCGATTCGATTAACGCTTTAGATGGGGTTCTTTTTCTAAATTTTGGTGGCTTATCCATTAGTAATTTAGGATTTTGCTGATGAGTTTTGGATACGTTGAAATGCTTTATCCATGTCGATTGCCAACTCTAATTTGGGGGTTAAGGGTCATCAGTATCCAGGGGCGAAGCTATCAAATTTGTTCAATGAGGTTAAAATTTTTAGGGAAAAAGTCGCCCCAGCTATTATTTCCAATTTCTATTATTCACATTAGTTTATAATCTCAGAACCAATACTCAAAATTTTTGTTTTATAAAAAAATAATAATAAATTAAAAAAATTAAAAATGGCAATCCCACATTAGCTTATGAAGTAAAGGGAGTAAAAGCCTGCTTTATAAAAGAGGATTTGATATATGAATTTAAGACTATAATTAGGTTTTAATCCCACATTGGCTTATGAAGTAAAGGGAAGTAAGGGCTTGCTTTATAAAAGAGGATTGGATACATGAATTTAAGACTTCACCAAAAGCTTAAACTTAGACGGCCCAATTAATTTTTGGGTTTAAGATACCAGTTCAAATATTTTGAACGTAGAAAAAAAAATATTTGGGCCGTATGTGGGTTTCTTGGTTTTGGATCTCAGTGCGGTCCAAGTTAAAAATTAGCAGGTCAGCCCAAGGTTTAGTGCGGTCCATGGACCGCACTGAGCCTTAATGGGCTCCGCCCCTGTCAGTATCCGATTCATCATTCTAAGATTTAAGATTCAAACAAAAAGAAATTATCAGCTATAATATAATACTCAAATTCTTAAAAAAAGGGGGGGGGGTTTATGTATAAATTAATTACTGTGTATCTTGCCTTTGTGAATATCCTAAAAAATTACTATAAATTCAACTTCTATTATCTGAATGAGGATCTTTCCGTGCAATGTACCGGCCGGTGAGAATATAGTATAATATAATTAACTTTATTCCCGGAGGTCCGCATAAATTTGTTCATATATTAGAAGGTTGGTTTGCTAATGAATTTAAATTAAATAAAATAAATACACAATTTTCTTTTTTCCCCTCAAATTAAAGAGCAACTGGTAACAACTTAAAAGATGAATTTAAAAAAAAAATAAAAATAAAAAAATTAAAAGATAAATGTGTCCTTTAATAACGAAACATCATAGTCGAGAGCACAAGACCGGAATGCTTTGCAGCTGAGTTGTCCTTTTATCATGATCAATTGAAGAATGAAGCTGCTTAAAAGTAATTGGTTCTCGCAAGTTGAGATCAGCTTCAAATTTAGCCATATCCTCCTCCTTCAAGGAAAGCCAGACCTCAATTCCGTCGCCGGATTTTGTGTCTAAGAAAACGGCTACATTCGTGTAGGGATGTCGAGTCACTGTAACCCAGATGGGCTTACCCCAACCAAAGTCAGCTTCGTATAAGGGGAATCTACAAAAGCTGGAAACCTGAAATGTAACC
Organism: Nyctanthes arbor-tristis; assembly: GCA_963692815.1. Lineage (NCBI taxonomy): Eukaryota > Viridiplantae > Streptophyta > Magnoliopsida > Lamiales > Oleaceae > Nyctanthes > Nyctanthes arbor-tristis. The sequence continues at coordinate 35 of CAVNYN010281357.1, read as the reverse complement.
AGCTTCTTTTTCTTCTTATTATTCATCATGGTGGC